>PVIU01002282.1:0-160703 GCA_004026605.1 Ondatra zibethicus
ACCCCATCACTATTCCCTCCCAGCTCCCCTCTCTTCCAATGCCCCCTATACCCATCACTACTCCCTCCCAGCTCCCCTCTCTTCCAATGCCCCCTACACCCCATCACTATTCCCTCCCAGCTCCCCTCTCTTCCAATGCCCCCTACACCCCATCACTATTCCCTCCCAGTTTTGTGTGTTCTTTTTGTGTTTTGTTTTCAAACCCACTGAGTCCACTTAGTGCTGCCACAATGTGCATGAGTATAGGGCCATCTACTGGATCATGGGCAGTCTCACAGGGGTCACATCCCTAAAGAAAACAAACTCTCTCCCAGAAGCCATCAACTGCCAATAGCTCCTCCGCTAGGGATTGTTTCATCTTTTTATCCATGAAGAAATAATCATAATTTCCATATGCTTTATCTTTCTTTCCATATAAATCTTTTCATAAGGTTTATCTTCAAAGAAGTATTTATTTATCTTTCTTTTCTAGAGCATCTTTTACCTGCCTTTGGTTTTCTATTATTCCTTTCTTCATATATTTTAGTATAGATACCATAGGCCAGCTTTGAGTTAGCTGTTACTCTATACCAGCTATTGATATACAGTTTATATAAAGGAAACACTGAGCACATGGTCCAAGTAATAAGAATTTTTCTTTTAACACAAGATTGTGTGTGGGATCTTTTCATCTCCACTTCTCCGGAGCCAGAGGGCTACGCAGCTCTGGAAGAACCACCATCGCCCCCCAGACACTCAGCAGACTGCTTACTGAAGGGTGGCCTGCTTCCCAAAGTCGTCCTCACGCTGCCTTTCAGACTGTTCTATCAAGATGTATGCATTCTACTCTTGTTGGAAAAGCAAGGGAGTTTGGGTTTGTCCCTCAAAAGGTGTGCCTCACCCCAGGGAAACAGTGTAGTTCTGAGACCTATACAGCCCCACAGATAAGACTCCATATTGCCTCTGGCACCCATTTCCCCTTGTAGCCATTATAAATTCACTGTGGTTCGCAGCTTCAGATGGCCTCGTTTTATAAAAGATGGAGTTTGCATTTGGCTTTTTTTTTATATTCCATCTTCTTTATTACTTTGAAGTGGTTTCAGAGACAAGAAAGTGAGGCTATCAAAAATACTGTGACATCCAAATTGGAAGGTTTTTTTTATCAGGTCCACTGTTAGCTCTCAATTTTCAAGGCCCTATGATATATGCATTTTCTCCCCTACAAATGCTAAACACATGCTACATAATAGCAGCTAAGCCTAAAAACTGGCTTACTCGGTCTCAGCTGGCAAGAACCCAGGGCTCTAGGTTTATGGTCCAGTGCTCTTATCAATGCATTCACTCAGTTCACCTTCCTTCTTCCAAACTCAGCAGAAGCTGATCGAGAATTAGATTTAGAAGAGACGAGGAATGGACTGGAGAGATGGCTCAGCAGTTAAAAGCACTTGCTGCTCTTGCAGAGGACGCAGGTTCAGTTCCCAGCACCCGCATTAGAAAGCTCACAAACACCTGTAATTCCAGCTTCCAGGGGGTCTGATGCCCTAGTCTGTCCTCTGCAGGCATCTGCATGCACATGGCACACATATATACACACACACACAAAATAAACAAAGCTTTTAAAAGAGATAGAAGACTAGAAAACAGACGCTGACAAATGTCAGAAGTGAAGAAAGGGGAGAGCCAAGAAAACAGGCTCCCTATTACCTGGCTTAGTGTCTGTCACGCCTTCCATGAGAACCAGTCCTACTGGCCGCTGACAAGCGATGTTGCAGAAGCGGAATCGTAGTAGGAAGTCTCTGCCGTACTTACGTCTCTCTATAAACCAGGAAATGCCATACGGTAAAAGAAAGGCAAAGAGTCACATGCTAAGGCCTCCTAAGTACCAGGAACCTTCTAGCATGACAACGCAGGAAATCTGACTCTGAGGACAGGGAGAATTTCCAACTTGTTCATCTCATTTAGCGGCATATGGAAGACAGTGAAAAAATCAGGGGAACTTGCTAAAAGATTTCAGGAGGTTACACTTTCTCTTCATAGTGAGAGCAAGTTTTCACCCTACATGAACATGAAGACACAGAAAATCAAGAATGTGATATACAAGCCAGGCATAGTGGTGCACACCTTTAATCCCAGCAATGGGGAGGCAGATGCAGGTGGATCCCTGAGTTGGAGGCCAGCCTGGTCAACATAGTGGGTTCCAGGACATTCAGGACTACACAGAGAAACCATCTCACTCCCCACCCCCAAAAAAGAAGAATGGACATATGAGGGCTAAAGAGAGGGCTTGATCGTTAAAAACACAAGTTACTCTTGCAGAAGACCCAAGTTTGGTTCTAGCACCCATGTGACAGCTTACAACCATCTGTTAACTCTGGAGCAAGGGGTGTGAGGCGTTCCTCTAGCCTCTGCAGGCACCAGGCACACACATGGTGGATACAGAAACATACCAGCAATAAAACACTTAAACAAACAAAAGCATATGTGTTTACCTGATTTCTTGGGATGACAGGAGGTGACATACTGACAGCAATCAGTGATGCCCAGGGAGCTGGGCCACAGTGGGGCCTGCAGCTTCCTCTGGTAAAGCTGATGAGAGAAGTCTTCCTGTCCAGAAACCTACAAGAAAGAGCAAGGTGGGGATGAGGAAGCTAAGACAGAAAAAGGAAATGATTCATGTTTGGGGGCATTTGAACAAGTACAAACACACACAATCAGACAGTGTATACGTGAAATGAGCAAGCCATGTAAATCTCGGGGGAAGGCAACAATAAGGAACTAGTTATAAGATTACATTCTCACTAAAAGCACGTCCATGTCCATGAGATAGGAAAGAATGGAAAGAGAGCCAAGAGTAAGTCCAGGAAAACAGAACTGTATGAGCATGTGTCCTAAGGCTCACCTCAAACATCTGTGCAATCCTCCACCAGGGAGGATGCAGGTTTATCCTGTCATCCCAACTCTACATCTTCTAGATCAAACTCAATTCCTTGAATCTATTATTGGGAAACCACAGGGTAAAACCAAATGGGAAATGCACCACTTTACCGTATCTATGTCACCATCCTCAGTCAAAGTCATGAGCAGCCTGGGAACGGACAGAGCGTACAGGGGAAACATTCAGCAATATCAGTTATCTACATATCCCCAATGTGGGCAGCAAAATTCCATTTATTTCATTTAATAACAAATATTTAAATGCCAACTATGTGCAAGGGACTGAGATCGACTTGTGACATAAGCCCTCTGCCATGAAAGGGCATAAGCATTATCTATAATCCAGAGTAAAAGAGACTTGGAACTGAATGGCTATGACTTGAGACAAGTTACTCAATATTCTTTAAGTTAATATCCTTTACTAGGAAATGGGACATTAATACCATAATACAACAAAAATCTTACACTAATAATAACCACTACCAATTACTGACTATTCCCTTTGAAAAAGGCACTGAAAACTTTACATGTGTCATTTCATATAATCATAAAGCATCTACTATTGGTTCCATTATATTCTCAGTGTACAGATGAAGCAAAGAGGGCTTGAGAAAGTTCCCTAACTTGCCCAAGATGGCAGAGCAGGGATTTGAATTCAGGGCTGTCTGGTTTCAAAACAAGTGCTCTCGCAGCCCATGTCTAACAGTGCCTGTTGTTTGGTAGGCACTCAACAAATTCTTCTGCCCCTGAGCTTCTTGAAGACAGCTCCTTTAGAGCAGGCTAATGCTCTGCTCTTGGCAACCAGGACATTACCAACACTTAAGTAACCTCATTAAAATAAAAGTCCAAGTACTCAATAATAGTTCGGTCATTTTGTGTCCCTTCTCCATTGGGCTTTGCCAAAAATTAAACAATAAACTGAACTAGAAGAGACCAAACAGTAACGAAGAGATTAAGTAATACACAATAAAGTCAGCATGAGCTGATAACACTGTGAGCTATTTATGCTACCAATATTTGGCAGCTGTAAGAAATTAAATTCAGCTGGGCGGTGGTGGTGCACGCCTTTAATTCCAGCACTCGGGAGATAGAGGCAGGCAGATCTCTGTGAGTTCTAGATCAGCCTGGTCTATAGAGTGAGTTCCAGGACAGGCTCCAAAGCTACGAAGAGAAACCCGGTCTCAAAAACCAACCAAACAAACAAAAAATAGATTCAAATGCTAACTGATTGAAAGAAAAAAAAGCCCATAACAAAACCAACATTGTACGTGTTTATAAAACAAATATGGTAGACTTACACATCCCCTGTGATGGTGATCACAGAACAGTACCAAAGGCTACACCACCTGGTCAACATTCTTGAGCCCTCCACTAAATGCATGACCTAAACAAAATGCCTTAGTTTGTGCGCTTATTAAAATGGAAACAATGATAGAAATGGTGAAATTAGAGTTGATACATATAAAGTACGCAAAATAGGACTTGAGGCACAGTCAAGAGCTTAACAAATGTAAACTCTGATACTACTTCTGAGAGCATAAATACACAAAAAATGAGAGTGCTGCTAAACTCCCTCTACATGGACGGTAGGGGATTTGGGTCGTAAAGCTCTTATGTTTTCTTTCTTTTTTTTTTTTTTTTTTCGAGACAGGGTTTCTCTGTAACTTTGGAGCCTGTCCTGGAACTAGCTCTTGTAGACCAGGCTGGCCTCGAACTCACAGAGATCCGCCTGCCTCTTCCTCCCGAGTGCTGGGATTAAAGGTGTGCACCACCACCGCCCAGCTTAATTCTTAAATAATTTATAAGAATCACTTGCAAACTAAAAATGATAAAAATGGGAGGATGTCCAATGTGCCAGAGGTACCTATGTCCTGTTAGCCTCTAGGAGTAGACACAGCTATTCAACATCAGCAGCATAGTCCACTGCCACAAAGCAGCATTTGATGCTCTCTCCCTCATCCATGTTCCCGCCCCACAGTGGCTGCCCCACTTCACCTTCCAGGCTGGCATCCCATTGTACTGGAGCTCTCCGTCCCTGATGAAGTTGTAGAGAGGTGAGTCAGGGACAGAATTCAGGTCCCCACACAAGATGATAGGGCAGTGGCTGCCATCTGACAACCTGGCCACCTTGTCCACTTCGGCCAGAAGGATGGCCATCTGGGCCAGCTTGACATCACCCCGACGTGGGTTGTACAGGACATGGGTGTTTGCCACACACAGGGGAGCCACGGAGACTTGCCCCAGACCCTCTGGGACCAGCGGCTGCAGCAGCAGCACTAAGCCTACATTGTCCCGGTTGAGGAGCTCCAGCCCAGGCCGGAAGTACTCCACAGGGCTGGCACAGAGCAGCCGGAACCTGGTGGGCTTGTAGCACACAGCGCAGCCATCCGTTTTACACCCAGTCCTCCTCTTGTAAAAACAGGTGAAGCCTGTAAGGAAACACCACCGCAGAGATGGTCAGAGTCAGTGAATCCTGAATCCCTTCTAACCACAGCAGCAGCACAAACGGTCCGCGCCTAAGGCACCGATCCTGGAGTCCCATAAGAGTGAGCCCTTGCCACCTCTGGGTTCTACAGATTCCTCCATTACAGCTATAACCAGAACCCTGAGGGACTAGATAGGGAAAGAGCACGAGAAGAGTACGAGCAACAGGAAGAACAGAGGCTTGTCATCAGAGGCAAAACTGGCTCCAAATGGGAGTCCTGTGACCCAGCGGGTTATCAGCAACGTGGCTTCCCCAGTCCCCGGTGCCCTGAATCTAGAGTCAGACAAATGGGAGTCCTGGCTCCACAACTTATTAGATTTGTAGTTTGGGGATTTTGAGCAAGTCACACCAATTTTTGGAACCTGTTTCTCATCTGTAAAATGGGATTACTAACATGCAGCCTCATGGAGTTCATGGAGTTGGTTACTTAGAAGATTTAAAAGAACTAGAGCTCTACTTTCTCACCCACACATGAAAGGAACTAGCCCGCAGGCAAGGCTGCTGGTTTGCTAAGATACAAAGAGGAGGAGGGCTCTTCAGCAAGCATCTGCAGGGCTGGAGGAGGAAGGGCTGGCACACAAGCTGGGGAGCTGCAGTACCCATCATCCGCAGAGAGGGCTCCAGCTGTTCCCAGTAATGGTCTTCCTGGACTTCCTGAAGACACAGGATCTGGGAAATTGACAAGGGAACCAATCACTCCCAAGGGCCAGAAGCAAGGTAACTCCTACTCCCTAGGAGCAGGTCCCAGGACAGATTGAGGGTCATAGTGAAACTTCCCCCAGGGCTGACTCCCCAGACAGATAGCCACCACCAGCAACAACAGGTGTGTTAGGCTCCCCACCCTGTGAATTCCCGTATAAGGGTACTAGAAAGCATACACTGGGGAATCGCCTTGGCATCGGCTTGAGTCCAGGGCAGGCAAGTTCAAACCTGTCTGTCATCCATAGAGCCAAAGATAATCTTGGCTTGTTTGGCACTACTGCCATCATCTGAATAGCTATGGAACTCATTCTCCCTGAGCATCAGAAAGCAGCCTGGGTTTTTCTGCACCAAGATGGCGCATCTCCCTCTTCACTCACATCCGGGTCCCAGTGCTGGAACTCCTGCATGAGGTTGGCAAAGCGGTAATTCCAGTTGAGGATATCTGGATGGCAATGCATATAGAGCTCTGAGCTCTGCTGCATCAGGTCTTGGGCCAGGATGTTATATGACATCAGCGTGAACTGGAACTGAGGGCCATCCCCTGCCTCCAGACCCTGGGCATCTGGCTGCGTGGAGAAATCCTCCCATTCTCGCCACAAGATTTCTGCAAAGGGGTCAAGAGAAGAGTTCCAGAACACATGCAAGTTATCCAGAGGCCAAGCCACTACTACCCAGAGTCACAATGTCATGCCTAAGGTTCCTTTCTCCATTGCCTCTGCCACCCATCCCTCTAAGGGCATTTTTCAGAGCTGACAGTAAGTTCCTCGGAGCTAGAGATAATCTCCACCTGTCCATCACTGTATCCCCTGGTTACCTAGCACTAGCATATGCTCAAAAATACTTAGGAATCTAACAAGCGCCCACCTAGAATATGACCATGAGTCTCTGGGGAATAATGCAGCAAGGATGTGATTAATAGTCTCCTGGGGTTAAAGACACCTCTAGCATAATTTTTTTATTCCTGAGTGCTTTCTGTTTCTGTACCTGGGTTCTGGTTATACTATGAGGCCCTGAACAGATTTCAAACCTATTTAAGCCATAGAATTTTCTTTACATCTTCATAGACTCCCAATAAATGTAGCAAAAATGAAAGCAGTCAGTCTCACTAAGTCAGACACCCTGCCACACCCGCAAAGCAACAATGTAGAGTATCCCAGCTAAGGCGGAGCCTCAGTGCTCCCACTGCCTAACTGCAAAACATCAGACTCTTCCACTCCTCTCTGCACTGTGACATTTTCATCTGTAGTCCCGTGAGGACAGATGTGATGACCTTTAAGACACCCCCCACCCCACCCCAGCCCCAATATCTGACCCTGCAAGAGTCTCAGAAAAACGAAATGAACTCCCAAAGAGAACAGGATCTCTCCCAAAGGACCTGCCACCACGGCTCGCTATGCTGGTTGCCAGACTCACCATGATAAGGTATTTCCATTGGGGGAGGCTGAAGCTGCCCCAAGCCTTCAAAGGGCCACATGGAAGTCTCTTCCTGGGGCATAGGCTCCGGTGCTATGCTCCAGGCCACCATTGCAGGGTCCTCTTCCCAGTGCTCTGCAGCCATTGCGCCCATTGGGAGGACAGCACAGTCTGCGTACTGGGGCCCTGTCTGCACAGGAACAGCTGCCCACAGAGGACCCTCAACCTCAGCCAGTGGCTCCTCCCCCAGCACCTCAGGGAAAGGCTGGTCCAGGCTCTCTGCTGCCCGAAGGTCACTCAGCTGCCTGCTGGACCACTTGTCCTCTGAGGCAGCATCCTGTTCTCCAGGATTATCCATCAGGAGTGCCAGACTGCTCTCAGCTAGTCCCTTATCTGCAAGAGGACCCTCACTGGCAGTTGAGAGTGCCTGGCTCCACCCTTCTTCTTGCCACTGCTGCAGCAGGCCCTCACACTCCTCTTGGTCAGGCCCCCGAGGGGCCATGGCAAAGTTACCCTCTACCTGGGGGGATGAGCTCTTCGCCAGAAGGGCATTTTTTCGACATGTAAAGAAAGCATCTAGAAAGGAAGCCAAAATATCAGGTTATTAGATAACATCACTCATGCCACAGTACTCCCCAGCTAGACTAGAAGCCCCATATGAGCACTCACCACAGCCACCTTGCTCATATTGTACTACACAGCCTGCCCAACTTACTACCTGGAGCGTCATCTTAGCAGTGCTTTCTATGTGCCAGATACTGTTTTAATTGCTTTGCAAGTGTTAACCAATTTGCATGGTAAGGATCCGGTAACTTTCAATGCAATAATGAAAGAACAGCCAATCCCAGGGGATAACCTAGAATACAGATAGGCACATAGAACCTCATCTCTCTTCCTGGAGATAAACACAGTTTAGTTTTTAATTTATTTTATGTATGGGTGTTCTGTCTACGTGTATGTCTGTGTATCATGTGAGTGCCTGGTACCTATAGGGTCAGATAAGGGTGTGGGATCCCCTGGGCCTGAAGTTACAGATTGTTGTAAGCCATCATGTAGGGGCTGGGAATCAGTCACACCTGGGCTTCCTAGAAAAGCAGCCAGTGCTCTTCACCATTCTCCATGAATGAAAGTGAAAACACTACTTTTAAAATCAACTCTCGGAGCCTAAAAACCGCATTACATTAGAACCAACACCCGATGAAATAATCACTGAATCACAGCCTTGTAACAAAGTTAACAAAGCTGACCCTAAACAGTGCTCCTTCAGAAGGGCTTACTCTTGACCTTAAGATGAGAGTCAGAGTTGTTCAAACCAGGTAACTCCCAAGGGTTTTCAAGCTCTATAGACTCACCAGTCTAAAAAAGTAGTCCAATGATAATAATAAAGTGGGAAGCCTTAAAAATCAACTTACTTTTTAACAAAATCCCTGGGCTTCTTCCCAGAGCTATTCATTCCACCTGTGACATTTTCACAAATCTCATTTTCTGTTTTCCCACATCCTAACACGTCAGAGACTGTAAATCAGAAGGCACCAGCAACCGACAGTTACAAGACAGCTGTCATCTCTGCTACAGCAACCATGAATGACAGCCAACAGGCAGTAAAGCAGGCAGGGAACTCTAAAATTGGAGCTTCAAGTAAGGTCGTGATGACAGCAAGTAACTTCCCCCCATACATGCTCACACGCCAGAGCCGTTATTCACATCTCAGAACAAATGACATGCACACACTGGTGGCCCACAATCATTAGACACCCACTTTATTGGCAGTTTTGTAGAGGGATTTTAAAAAAACCTCAAAATGGTGAAATTCAAATGTCCATGTGAACGATATGAATTTATGTCCCTCTAAGTAAGTGGTAAATCTGGGCCAGCAAGATGGCTCAGCAAGTAAAGGCACTTGCCAAAAAGGGTGAAGGAACCAAATCCACAAAGCTGTCCTCTGACTTCCACAAACGCCATGGCAAGCCCCACCACCACCACATACATACATTTTGTGCGCACACAAATAAATCTTTTAAAAATTAAGTCAGTGGGGGGCT
Source organism: Ondatra zibethicus (assembly GCA_004026605.1). NCBI lineage: Eukaryota > Metazoa > Chordata > Mammalia > Rodentia > Cricetidae > Ondatra > Ondatra zibethicus. The sequence continues at coordinate 9,556 of PVIU01002282.1, forward strand.
GGAGAGGTGGCTCAGTGGTTAAGAGCACTGGCTGCTCTTCCAGAGGTCCTGAGTTCGATTCCCAGCAACCGCATGGTGGCTCACAACCATCTGTAATGAGATCTGGCACTCTCTTCTGGCCTGCAGGCATACATAGAGGCAGAATGTTGTATACATAATAAATAAATAAATCTTTTAAAAAAAATTAAGTCAGTGGCCAGGCAGTAGTGGCGCACACCTTTAATCCCAGCACTTGGGAGGCAGAGGCAAGCAGATCGCTATGAGTTTGAAGCCAGCCTGGTCTACAGTTTGAGTTCCAGGACAGCCAGGGCTGTTACACAGAGAAACCCTGTCTCGAAAAAACCAAAACAAAAAAAAAATTAAATCAGTATTTTTCAACTAAGTGAGAGAGGCAGATTTTGCCCTTAGGGAACAGCAATGTCCAGAACCACTATGAGGCCGCAACTGTGACACCAAGCATCCTACAAAACAATAAATGATCTACTCTAAAATGTCAAGAACACTCTCAAGCCACAGGCTAGTTGCTGGGATTCAGTTAGGAACTTGCTAAATATCTGTCCCTTGAAACACGTGCCAGAAGAGTTTTGGTTGATGGGCATAAAGCCCCTCACTTTCCAATTTAGCAGACAATATTGGTGTGATTGTTTTTCAAGGGGAGAATGCTTCTTAAACAAATCTTTTTTTAAAATACCAAATACACAAAATACCTGCCACTTTATAATGTGTGGATGGAAGGCTCCTCTAAGATCCCTAGAATTCTACTGAGTAGGAAACATGTGGACTGTTGTGGACACTAAATAGCCACATAATTAAAGGAATATGCTGGGTTCTCTGTAAACAGTGACTTCTGTAGGAATTCCCATTCCTGACAAGTATGGACACCCAAAGCCTTTCTGCATTCTCTGGAAACCCATGACCTCCAGCAAGCCATGTGTTGGGATGAGTTACAGTGAGCCAAATGGACAAGGCCCTGCTCTGCTGAAGCTAGCAGTCTAGTGGAGACAGTGTTTTAAAATTTTTAATATTTGTTATAAAAACATAGTATCCGTCGCCAACAGAATGCAGTTCCACAGAGAAAAGACACAGAATGCAGCTGGACCTCTTATTTCTAAGAAAACCCTTCTTGATACTGCCCCCTAAGCTACAGGAGAAAAGTCTGGGAGTTCTGAGGGACCTCAAAGAAAAACTGGGGTTGCATGAAAGCCTGTGGATTTCAAAAGCAGAGAGAAGGCAGACTGTGCAGAAATAACAGCCACCCCCCTCACCAAGGCATCCAACCTATCACAGTTCTTTCTAAACACCTGCTCCAAAGCCGAGGTTAAAAAGCCTCTGCCTTCTGAGCATAAGTTGTTTTCTCAACTAGACTTGAACTGGGAGAGGACAGCAGATGACAGGCCGCAGTGAAAAGCCTATGTGAAATGAGCCCACCCATCCAAGGGCACACCCCTCCCGGATTCTACCCTCTGAGAAGTCCGGTCCTCGCCTGTCCGGGGTTGCCACCGCTCCCGACCCCCGGGAGTGTCTCAGCCAGCCTCAGGACCACCGCCACAGCCAAGGAGGGCGCCCCCTTCCCCAGCCCTGGGACCACGTTAACCGTGGTCCGACGTCATCAGACCACAGCGTGAGGAGAGGCTGCCCACGAGAGTCAGCCCGAGCCTCGTGGGGCCAGGACGGCCCGCGGACCGGGGTCAAGGGCCACCTCACACCTTGCCACCAGCCGAGGACTGCGGTTGTGGGGCCCGACGCTCCACCCCAGGGTCCGCGGACCCCCCACAGGGCGCAGCCTAGCTCCCGCCCATCAGGACGCGAAGCCGGTACCTGAGAGGGAGCGGAAGAGGCGCGCGGCCGGCAGCAGCAGGTAACATAGGCATGACGCGATCATGGCCGGCCGCCTGCCCGCGCCGCCGCCCCTCCACACTGCTGCACACCCGTCTCCCTCTGTTAGGTTCCGCCCCGCGCCACCCGGGCTCCTCCCCCACGCCGCCGAGCCTCTGTCTCGAGCCGCCCCAGGCTCCGCCCCTACGCTGCCCAGGCTCTGCCTCGAGCCGCCCAGGCCCCGCCCCTACGCTGCCCAGCCTCTGCCTCGAGCCGCCCAGGCTCCGCCCCTACGCTGCCCAGGCTCTGCCTCGAGCCGCCCAGGCCCCGCCCCTACGCTGCCCAGCCTCTGCCTCGAGCCGCCCAGGCTCCGCCCCTACGCTGCCCAGGCTCTGCCTCGAGCCGCCCAGGCTCCGCCCCCACGAAGCCCAGGCTTTGCGCCCCGCCCCAGGTCATCGCTTCAACAACAACTTTATTGGGAGTAAGAGGGTGGAGGGGAGCGGTTGCGAGGAGAGGGGCTTCCATGGCAACGGAACAGCCGGGCCTGAAGTCCGTTACTCTGTATGCTAACTTTAAAAGTTCATTTAAATAAATAAATATAAATAATAATGTTAAGGGACTTGTTGGCTTGTTGGAGACTCTAAGGTATCTTTAAGGGCCCACTGTTTTATTCTGACTTCTGCCACTTTTAACCCTTTCCTCGTCTGTAGTATGAAAAACTGGACTTTTCGCTACGGCGTCTGACCATAACTTTTGTAACCAGCTCTTCTGAGCCAAGAAGGCAGGGAACAATTCTTCCTCATTCCCACACCTCTTCCCGCCTTTACTGTCCAGCTCAGATCTTAGGTCACAAATGGAGTCCCTCCCTTGCTTTGGGCACATAAGATTTTTACTTGCTCCACCTGTTCCAAATGGGTTATGGGGAGAAGGTGTGTCCCATTGGGAGGGAGAAATAGAGGGAAGATGCCACAAGATCAGGGACCAAGACTGAATTGCGGGTGGGCAGTGTGTTTATAATGAGGTAAAAATGATCTGGTCCAATTGGAATGAAAGGAGGTCTCCTCATTACCAGGGACCAAGTATGGCTGGTGGTGTGTTTACCCTGCATCTCCATTGTGCCTAATACTAGGTCAGTGTGGTAGTTTTCATAAGATGGTCCTGTCAGCCTTCAGTCTCCAGCATTTGAATAGCTGGTCCCCAGCTGGTGGCTGTTTGGGGAGGGTTAGGATGTGTGGCCTTGCTGGAGGCAATATGTCATCGCTGGAGGCTGGCCCTGAGGTCCCTAAAGATTCATACTATTTTCAGTTTGTTCTCTTGGCTGCTTGCAGCTTGAGATGGGAGCCATCAGCTCCCATTCTACCGCATGCCTGCTGCCTGCTGTCTCTGCTGTGATGTCATGGACATCAGATAAGAATCCCTCTGGAACTGAATGCTTCAAATAAATCCTCCCTTCTGTAAAATGTCTCCGTCGAGGTGTTCTATCACAGCATTAGGACACTGAAGCTGGGCATAGCGCGCCACTCTGTAGGCAGAGGCAGGTGGATCTCTGAGTTCCAGGCTAGCCAGAGCTACAAAGACCTTGTCTCGAAATAAATAATAAGAGAGCCAGTCACATAGAAGGGACTGATGATTGGATAAAGTGTGTGTCACTTAAACAAAGGCCAGTTCTTCCATCAAGTCTGTGCTAACCAAAGAGCTCTTTGAATTGCTCTTTCCCCGTCTATTACACGGTCCTCTGCCTCAGCCATGACCTAAGGAAGGAAGGACCACATTGTACACCCAGTTTCAGTACCCAGTGTCTGAGCTGTGCCATTTCCAATTTGTGGCTGGAGATTTGGCTGTTCAGGGGAGCCCTCTGGGGAATCACCAGATCCTGGACCAGCTGGATACATCTTAACACTGAAGGGCTGAAAGGAAGAAGGAGGAGAGTCAGTGATGTGACCTTCCTGAGATTCCCCCCTTATCATCTGCTTGCAGCAACAGCAGTTTCGGTGGAGCTTGCAGCGGCGACACTCACCCCTTTACCTGACATGCACTCCAGGAGTCTGAAGGCTGCAGAGCCATTCATCAGTTGGCATGCAACCATTAGTACTACCTAAAGAACCCCAAGGTCAAGCCCACTCCTTCAACATGCCCTAAGTAAACTCTCCACTTTCTCCCAAGATCTATCCACAAGCCCAAGTTCCGACTCAGACTGAAAATCAAGGGCTATGCTTTTTGTGAAGCAATGGTTCTTTCATCTACTTGGAAAATGTCTTTAAAGTACAGACAGTCTAGGCCCTTAGATACTCATCAAGTTGTTTTGAGATAGGAAGCTTTGGGGGCTGGAGAGATGGCTCAGAGGTTAAGAGCACTGGCTGCTCTTCCAGAGAACCTGGATTCAATTCCCAGCAACCACATGGTGCTCATAACCATCTATAATGAAATCTGGTGCCCTCTTCTGTCCTGCTTGGATACATGCAGGCAGAACACTGTGTACATAATAAAGCTAATTAATTAATTAAACAAACAAAGCTTCTGCTGGAAGAACTATCCTCACCTGGGCTGCCAGGACACAACTGTGGACACAGTATGGCCAGCTAATTGATGCCACACTCTTTCAGAAGCTTTCCCTGGAGCCAGTGAAGCTAGGCTTCCATCTTTGTTTCGTGACTTATAGTTGGTTACTTTATTTAGAAGGTGAAGGGCGATCAGAGAATCACACAAGCTTTGGATTTTGATCCCTGAAGCTCAGAACCCTTGTTCTGCCTTTTCCTCCCCCATGAAGCCTCTGGGGTAACCCATCCTCTTGGAGCCTCAGTTTCTTCACCATGTTGAGCCAGAGTTGGTTCTCAATGTTTGCTTTCTTCTTTTCTCTCTCTTCTTCATTTTCTTTTCAAATCGGGTCTCATCCAGAATGACTTTGAACTTGTTCCAAGGATGACTTTGAACTTCTGCTCCTCCTGCCTCTGTCTCCCAAGTGTTGGGATTACAGATTTGCACCCCAACTCCCAATATGAGATGGTGGGAATCAAACCTGGAGTTTTGTGAATGCTAAGCATCTATTGGGTTTTTTAAACTCGGAAAGAAAGTCATCTACAGCTGTGAATGTTGGGTCTTCTCCCATAATCCCTGGCTAAAATACAGTTGCTACTCTCCAGACTGCAACACTGGATTGCCAAGGGAGCCAGTAACTATAGATTCCATATATAATTTAAATACAAATTTCCCATCTGGGCTGATAATGCTCCCTCAAAGAGCCATAGACCCAAGAAAAACCCCAACACCAGACATAAGCAGCTATCTTTTGTGTTGTTGGCCAGGGCTGTTCAAGAGACTCCCAAAATGTTATAGGCTACTGCTGTTGTCCTTGGGTTTCCCCCAAGATGCGGAAGGTAAGTCCCTATTGCTGATGACACCATGCACTTCAGACACAGGACCCGGACGACCTGAGCTGGATCTGCCCTGAAATCCTCTTTTCTGATAACTAGCTTTCATGGAACCAGAAGGTGCCGTGCAAGCTTCCAAGAAGGGAAGTGACTGATAGTCCCACACAGCTAATGACACCTATGAACCACAGTTCTTCAGCCAAAGGAAAATTACAAGCATCATGTTCACTGTGTCCAGCTTCATCTCGAGAGAAATAGTCTGAGGGATGAGCCCTGTCATTCATCTCAGCTGTGGGAACAATGGCAATGAGCAGAGTGCGTGCCTTCTCCATTAGCATGGCTTCAAGGTGCAGATACCTGCCCCTCAGTGGAAGAGAAAGGTTTTGCAATAATTCAGCTTGGTAGCTGTGGAAGTTGACTGCCTATAACCTTTCTGTCATACTTCTGCCAATTTCCTGCAGGAATATAGAAGCTACTGACCAAGGCCTCGAGAGTGCTGCCCGCGCCACCCCCCAAAAAATGTGAACCACGTGTGTAGTTTAAATTTTTATCTTAGGGAGCCAAAGAGATAGGGCAGTAGTTAAGAGCAGTGCCCGCCTATCCAGAGAATATGCCAGCTACATGGCAGCTCACAACCGTCTATAACTCCAATTCCAGGGGATTCAATGCCTTCTTCCAACCTCTGTGGACACCTGGCACGCATATAATGCACACACATACACAGAAATAAAACATCCATAAACATAATAATAATAGTGATTTTTTTTAAACTTATACTAGAGAGAACTAGAGAGGCGACTCAGCAGTTAAGAGCATTGGCTGTTCTTCCAGAGGATAAGGGTTCAATTCCCAGCACCTACAAGATGGCTCACAACCATCTGTAACATCCTTCTTTGGGCCTCTGCAGGCACCAGACATACAAATGGTACACAGACATAGATTCAGCGGAGGCATCCATACACATAAAATAAAAGAAAAGAAAAAATGTACACTAGAGACTTGAGGGTGTAACTTGGTAATAAAGTGTTTGCCTAGCATGTGGTGGTGGCGCACACCTTTAATCCCAGCACTTGAGAGGCAGAGGCAGGCGGATCTCTGAGTTTGAAGCCAGCCTCATTTACAGAGCAAGTTCCAAGACAGCCAAGACTACACAGAGAAACTGTCTCAAATAACCAAAAAAAAAACAAAAAAAAAAAAAACAAAAAAAAGACCCTGTATTTAATCCCAAGCGTCGCACAAAGGAAATAAAAAAACCTAAGTAAATAAAGCAAGTGAAATTAGTTTTAATAGTCTTTAATACAACCTTTTAGATAAAAATAGTCTTTAATTCAACCCTTTGGATTAAAAAAAATAAGCCTACAGTTTATATTTTTAAATGGTGGGTTAATATTTATTTTTGTACTTTGAAATCTAGTATGTGCATTAGCTAGATATCACATCTCAGTTTGAAGTAGCAACATTGCAAGGGGCTGAAGAGCTGCAATGAGTTAGTTAGTGGCTTCTGTATTGAATCTACACAGATTTAACAAATGAGCTCAGCCTGTCTGAGTTTGAGGCCAGCCTGATCTATGAAGCAGGTTCCAGGACAGCCAGGACTGCACAGAGAAACCATGTCTGGAAAAAAAAAAAAAAAGCACCTTGCTTCTCTGAGCCTAGTGTTTCCTCCAACATCTCGGAATTAATGATTAGATGTCCCCAAAGTGATCCAGACTAACGTTAGTGCATTCATTCATTCTCTCAGCCACTGAGTCATGTCACCGGGTCTCCATTAGTCAAGTCCAATGTCCATCAGCTTCCCATGTCTGCCCTCTGATTTTCTACCCTGCCCAGTTCCTTGGCTCCCCATCAGCTTTCAAGAAGTGGAACCACCAAGAGTAAACTCCTCCATGCTATCACAACAGAGTGTGAAACAAGACCCGGAGCCACCTCTCCCCCTTGCCTCCCAACACAGTGGCTGGCCCTTCCGCCAAGCTCAGGACCCTGTGTCCCTCTCCCGGAGATGACACCCCCACTCCTTTCCCACTGAGTCCCCACATCAGTTCTTAGGCACGTTCAGTCGTTCAGTGGTTCCTACGTTGTGAAACTTAGGTCTCCCTCTGTTTTCCCATCTCTCCTCCAGAGCCAACTCTGCTGTCTGGACTTCTTGTTGGCACGCATTTCTCTGACATATAACTTCCATCACTCCACTGAGCCTTCTTCCCTAATGTTCCCTCTGACCTCCCTGTTGAGGACATTGGAGAGCTATAGAAAGGATACATCCCAGGCCTTATTGGTTCCTGGTTATTATGTAATTGCACATGCCTTCCCATCTTGGCTTCTGCAACGTTCATTTTCCTTCTGTCTCTGTGGCCATTTTGTCCTCCTGCTTTCACTGTGTCCCTCTGAGCACCCTTCTTTCTCTGATACTGTGCCCCGGACTTCACTTTCAGCCTCTTTTCTCCTACCCTACAGTCTCTCCTTGAAGAAACTTCTACCGCTTTAATAGCTTCAAACACCATTCATATATGACAGTTCTCACACTAGTGGAGGGTTTCTGTGGAGCAGAGGATTCAGTTACCCTTTCATTCATTCATTCATCTTTGTGACAGGGTCTCATGTATCCAAGGCTGGCCTGGAACTCACTGTGTGACCTAAGATGACCTTCAACTTCAGGATCCCCTACCTCCACCTCCCAGGGGCTGAGATTACTGGAAGAAGCCACCACATCCAGCTTTATGCATTGCTGGGGTGCAAACCCAGAGACTCATAACATACATGCTAACCAAGCACTCTACCAATTGAGCATCCATGGCCCTCGTGTCTTTTTCCCCCAACTTCTCTTCCTGGCTCATAGACAAATCCTTCTGCCTCCAGTCCTCTTCAATGGATGTCCCAGGGATAACTCACAGGCTCAACATTCTGAAAGTTCACTCTTTACCTCCAATCTGTCATCTTGTCCCACAAACCCCACTGCTCCAGTTTCCTTTTCCTGAATAACAATCATTTATTGAGTTACCCTGTTCTCCTACAGTGTATCTCTTCTCTTTTGCTTTTGTTTCTGAGCTCACTGGAGTCTCCTTTGCATCTAATCAATCCACCTCATCCTTCATCCACTCCTAACTGGTGCCGATCCCTCTCCTAGCTTTAATCCGTGTTGCACAGCGCAGTCAGAGCACGCTTCCTACTGTCTACTCTGCAAGACCCACTCGATCATTCTGCTGCTTAAAAACTTTCCTGCAAAGCTGTGTTGATGTCAGGATGCAAGTCTGATGGCTTGGTGCAGCATGAGGGGGACTCCTCACCTTCCCAGCTCCTTTCTCAGAATGTCCTTCCCCAATGAGACTCACAGCCCAGCCTTAACGTGCTGAGATGGCTTTGTAACTATTTTAGTCATCATTAATTAAATATTCCTCCCCACCCTCACCCACTTACCTGGCTGCTGTCTAGTGGATCTTTGGTTCCCAGCCCTGGCATCTTTTCATTGAGCATCTCAGGTCTGCACTACTCACACAGCACACAATATTGCTCCTAGTACAGACCTGCAGTCCCTCCTATTTGCCCCTGTTTACTCTTCTACCCTGGACTCAATTCAGTCGCTGTATTCATCCGTCTGTACCCTTCAGTAGACTGCATACTCCATGAGGTCCCCTCTCATCCCCATCCCCCTGCCCAGTGTCAGGGCACTCCATAACTGAATGTGTTTCGGATATGAAATGTTCCCTCATGCTCCTTTGTTTGAAATGTGTTCCCAGCTGGTGTTGCTAGCCTGGAAGGTAAGTAGTGCCTACAGGAGGTGGGACCTAACTGCAGGAAGTCTGTCACTGGAGGTTGGCCTTGAGGTTTTATGGACTAGCCCCTATCTCTTGTCCTCTCTCTGCTTCCTGACTATAGGCACAATATGATCGGCCTGACAGATGCCACCCCTGCCATAATGGACTTCTTGAACTGTGAGCTGAACAAACCCATTCTTAAGTTGTCATTTTTGTCACACCAATGAGATGAGTAATCAATTCAACCCCCCATATTTGAAATTTTATCATTTAATATTATCATTTAAAAAATCCTAGGGCTAAGGAGACAGCTATGTGGGCAAACATAATGGATTGAGTTTGGATTCCCCAGCACCCACATAAAAAGCCCAATGTATCAGTGCGCCCCTGTAATCCCAACACTGTTAGGTGAAGACAGGAGGATCCTGGAGGGTCACTAGCCAATCAGTGAGCTCCAAGTTCAGTGAGAGACCTTGTATCCAAAATAAATAAATGGTGGAAATGGGGCTGGAGCACTGTTTCAGTGGTTAAGAGCATGCACTGCTCTTACAGAGGACTTGGTTCCCAGCACCCACATCAGGAGCCTCATAGCTATCTGTAAATCCAGCTCCAGAAGATCTGGTGCCCTCTTGTGCCCTTCAAAGGCACTGCACGCACATGTACAAGCCCACACACCGACACACACACACACATACACAAAATTTTTTTTAAAAGATGGAGAACAATAGAGCATTAGCCTCTAGTCACACACACACACACACATACACACACACACACAGAGAGAGACAGCATCAACAGCCGCAATAAATCCCATGCAGACATGATTGCCTACGATTATAATCCCAGTATGTAGGAGGCTGAAGCATGGCAAACATCATGAGTTCAAAGCCAACCTGGGTTACATAGCAAGACCCTGTATCAAAATAAATTTTTGGCATAAAATAAGACATTATTATAACTAATACAACAACTTTTATCCCTTTCTTGGTTATATTTGCTCCTAATATGACTTCTGCTAACTTCCTTCATTTAATCCAGTAGTTCTCAACCTGTGGGTCGACACCATCTAGTGGTTGCATATCAGATATCCTGCATATCAAATATTTACATTATGATTCATAACAACAGAAAAAATATAGTTATAAAGTAGCAACAAAGGTAATTTTACAGTTGAAGGTCACCACAACATGAGGAACTGTATCAAAGGGTCGCAGCATTAGGGAGGCTGAGAACCACAACTCTAAACCCTTTGTCTCTATTCTTTTCCCTGTGAGAAACTGGGCCTTCCTTCCTGGATCATCTTATCTAATTGCCATCAAATAATCTTTCCTAAAGAACCAGATGAGTGGTAGTTTGGGTTTTCTAGCATTCTGAAAGCAGCCGTAGGCCACGCCTAAAAGCAGGCTGAAATAACTGTGACAACAAAACTTATAAAAACAAGCCATGGTTCAAATTTAGCCTGTGGACTATGTAGTTCACCAATCCTGAACTACATCACTTGAGCACAAATCTTTCTCAGCCAAGAACTATGGTTGCCCCAGAGAGAAACAACTTTGTGTGAATCTGACACAGAAGTCATTGCAGAGGCATCATGGGCTCTGAAGCCAGACAGAGTCCACTTACATCCCCGCTCCATCAGCTACTAGCTTTGTGACTTTGGACCAGTTACTTAATCTTTCCTTCTGTCAGTCTCCGCATCTGCAAAATGGGAATAACAGAGGCAGCTGAAACAATAGAGGCATTAGCAGCTGGAACACATTAAAACATATAAAGCCCAAGGAGCAGAGCATGGTGATCATCGGGGCTATATAAATGCCAGCATGTAGGCCACAACGGACTCCCTCTGCTTTCAACCTCACTGGTGAGCAGTGAGCAGGAATCCTCGTAATGAAGAAGGAAACTGGGGGATGTCTCTGTGATTAAGAGTACTGGGATGCCTGATATTCTTGGTTGTCAACTTGCCTGCATCTGGAATTCCCTACAAGTCTCTCACAGGTATACCCGGTTTCTGTGTTTCAGTAACTGCGATGGCTATTCCAGATGTAGTAAAGTTGACAACCAAGAATATCCATTACAAGCACTTACTGGAAAAGCAAGAGCACCTGAACTCTAACCCCTGGCACCTCCATGAAAACCAAGCATGGCCACGCATGCCTATAACCCCAATGTTGGGAGGCTGGTCTTGGGAGCAAGTTTGCCAGTCAATCTAGTCCCAAACAAAACAAGCCATCAAGCTTCAGATTCAGTGAAAGATCCCACTAAAACAAACAAATGAACAAACAACAACAAAAACAAAAATACTAGTGGGGGTTGGAAAGATTGATCAGTAGTTAAGAGCACTGGCTACTCTTTCAGAGGACCCATGTTTCATTTCCAGCCCTGATAGGACATCGATCTGTAACTCCAGTTCAAGATGCCTGCCCTACCCAGCCATGCAAGCAACACATAGACCTATATGCAGACAAAACACCCATAATACATAAAATAAAATAAAATAAAATGGAGGGCAATAGAGGAAGACTCCTGAAGCTTTGGAGCCTGTCCTGGAACTTGTTCTGTAGACCAGGCTGACCTCGAACTCACAGAGATCCGCCTGTCTCTGCCTCCTGAGTGCTAGGTTTAAAGGCGTGCGCCACCACAGTCTGGCCCTCATCTTTTTAAAACCATCTTTTTGTGTGTGTGGTAAGGATAGTGCCACAGCACACACATAGAAATCAAAGGATAGCTTTCAGGATTCCATTCTCTCCTTCTACCATGTGGGTCCCAGGGATTTAACTTAGCTCCATCAGGCTTGGTGGTAAGAGGTTTTAACCTACTGAGTCATCTTCATAGCCCAATTATCATCCTGTTTGTATGATAATGACATCCAAACCTTGCCCCAGAAAATGATCCTCTTTGATTTATGCTCTATGAATTACCTGCAGCATCAGTTCATCTCCCAGGAGCCCCCAGGCCACCTGCAAGCATTGTAGGGGACGGTCTCACAAAGCAGCCATTTTAAAGCACAGTGGCTTAATTAGCACAATGCGGCATTCTGAAGTTTGGTTTTGTATGAAACTATGGTCCAAGCTGGCCTTGAACTTGTGATCCTCCCAGCTCTGCTTCCTGGGTATTGGGATCATAGGCAAGCGCCACCAGGCCTGGTTGGTTATGACACAAAACCAAAAGGACACAATTTCAACAGTGAAGGGAAGTGATGGAAACACTTGAGTGGGAAGAGTCCTTTTAGGGGCCGTGCTGAGACAATTGAGCAGGTGCGAATGACTCTCCGCCTCGTGCACAAAGATCAGCTCAAAAGCCTGACCACCTGAGTTCAGTCCCCAGAATTTAGGGAAAGGTGCAGATGTGGCGGCGAACATCTGTAATCCCAGCACTCCTGTGGTGAGCTGAGGAGACGGGAGAATTGGCCTGTCTCATGGACCAGCCATCCTGGAACACAACATAGTTTACAACACAGACACAAGAAACCCTGCCTCACAAACAAGATGGAAAAAGAGAACCGATGAGAAGTCCTCTTGCCTACACATACACACCCATGACTATCATTTTCCCAAGCCTGGTTTCTAGATCTTCATGTCGTCAATGACAAAGGGGACTTTCACCCGCCTTCCCCCATGTCTTCCAGCCACTGACCTGACTGTTGATGTTCTGAAGCCTTAACCGAAGAGCAGCAGACAAGCCCTCAGGTTCTCTTGACACCACGCGGCAAGTGAACTTCAGCTCCACATGGGAAAACAGCTGAGCGTGGGAATCCCGGCTGAGCGTGGGAATGCTGGCCTCCAGCTAAACAGCCTGGCAGTCTGGCTTGAACAATGCTGTGGCAGCAGCAAGCCGTAGTGATAGAACATAAGTTTGTGGTGCTTTGCTTTCGTCCTGACGCTCCCAGGGTGAGGATGCTCTCCCAAGGGTGTGAGCCAAAAAGAAGAATGGGGCAGAAGAAATCTGACTTCACCCATCACTGAAATACTTTGTACCTGAAGCGCAGCCACCTTGAGAGAAAAACATGGTGGCGGCGCTTCACGGTCACCTGACTAAGAGCCTTGGGTTTGGTGCTGACTCAGAGGGAAATAGGCTGTCACTAAGAAGTCCCCCCACAGTACCCAAGCTCTCACAACCAAGTCTGGGCTTGGACCCAGCGAACATATGAGAAAAGATGACCACCAGAGCCACCCAAAGGGCGGGAGGCCTGCTGTTGCCAGGTCCACCCTCGAGGATCACAATGACCACATGAGATCATGGAATGTTGAAGTTAAAAGGAAAGTAGCTCTTACGTCACAAAGTCATAAGTGGGTGGCCATCCTTTTTGACTGGGATCTGGGGGAATAGAGCTCTACCATTGTCCCCGATGAGCTCCAGGCCTAGCTACCTCCCCCAGAGAGAGTTGGAGGCAAATCCATGAAGGCCGGATTCCCACCAAAGCCGGCTCTCCTCCAAGCTTGCTGGGATGGAAAACTAACTACAGGTTCCCTTGGGATTCGCCCTGAAGAGGGCAGTGCACATAGTTTGAAACAGAGCTGAATGGACAGGTGTGGATCTTAGGGAAGCAGCCACCAGGGGACAAGAAGCTGTCACCAGCCCCCAAGAGAGTCCTGGCAGCATGGACTATTTTGATGATGAGCCTCTTGAGTCTGAGACCAAAGGTGAAAAGGCCCCCCATCTCTCTCCCCATCTCTACCAGTGATCAGGTAGACCCCCCAAAGCCCTCCTCCTCCCTGAGTCTCTGCAATGGAGATGGTGTGTTACGTTAGCAGCAGGGTTTAGAAACCACTCGAACACAGTGAGTTGTGGTGCTGGACTTGGCTCTTAAGAGCTCTGGCCAATGTCAGTTTTCATTTTGTGGACTGGCTGACACCATATTGACTGGAAGCCAGCCATTTTGGGAATGTTTACACGACATGAATTGACCAACGATTGTTAATTTGCTTGCATGCCCCTGGTTGAGTGGGAGTTCTAAAACTTGTTTGAGGGGTTGGAGAGATGGAAAAGCACTTGGAGCTTTTTGCTTGTCTAGAGAACTTTAGTTCCATTCCCAGGAACTCAATATCCTGTAAGTCAACTCCAGGGTACTCGACGCGCTCTTCTGGCCCCCACAAGCAACTGCAAGCGCACATTTACGCACTCCTCCCATTCTTTCTCCCTTCCTTTTCTTCCCTTCCTTCTTTCTTTCCTTCCTTTCTTTCATTGTCTGAATTATAAAGAAACCGAGACTCAGAAATGTGCCCCTTCCCTCAGAGCACAGGGCAGCAATCTGGGCAGCTCAGCTGCTGAGTGCTCTCTAACCACCCGGTCACTGCTACTCAAATTACACGTCGCATGGAAACTTGTCACAGAGGCTTGAGGATAAATATTGGGACTTGGCTCTGTTGGGAAAAAAAATAAAGACGCACACCTACTTGGGATCATTAAGAAGTCCGCCACCCTAGAATCTGAATTGTGAAGGGGGGGAGGGGCATGCAATGTTCAACTCACTCAGAGTAGATGGATGGGTAGCCACGTATGAAATTCTCAAAGAATAAAAATAAATAAAACCAACAGGTCAGGGAGAGAGAGAGAGCAGGCAGACCTTGTCTGCCAGGCCTTCGGGAAGCACACATGTGGCCTCTTGAACCCCTGAGGCCTGCTGAGGCCAGAGGATTCATCTCTGAGTCTTGGGTGTGGCTTTCAGGAGCCCACCACTCAGCAGCCCAGTGAACAAGCCATATCCAGCAAGTGCAGGGACCAGTGTGAAGGAGGCATGGCTGCTCTCAGCAGAGCATCCAGTGAAAACAAGTGTGCTTAGCTCGTAGCAATAAACTTCAGCTCTGGAGACATCTTCAGGCCTCTCCTTCATAGGCCCAGAATCATAGGCCCAGAAATAGTGCTGGACTTGAGGGAAGGGAAGCGAGACCAGCTTCCTGGAAATCTGTCTCCTTTGCTCCCTGAAGCCGACCCCCGCCTGTTTTCCTTTGCCTCCGATCCCAGTCCCCACATGTTCTGCCCTTCACCTACCTCCCAGCGGCACAATGTGTGACCATGAAGTAGCCCAGGCTCTGGGACACATCCTTTTATCCTAAAGAGTAACTGACTCAACACCAGACCCCAAAATCCTTCCATGCAAATCATGAGGGGGGAGAGTGAGCAGGCAGATCAGCGAAGGGGACTGGAGCTGCCCATTGACAAGGGACACGGGACTCCATCAATTCAACCATATGGAGGTCTTTGTTTTGTTTTGTTTTTGTTTTTTGAGACAGGGCTTCTCTGTAGCTTTGGAACCTTCCTGGAACTCATTCTGTAGACCAGGCTGGCTTGAATTCACATAGATCCTCCTGTCTCCTCCCGAGTGCTGAGATTAAAGGCATGCACCATCCGGCTCCATACGGAGATCTTATAGAAGGGGATTTCCTCGTCAGGGCTGCTATGTGAGCTATGTGACAAAGGCTGTAGGCAGGACCTGGGAGGAAAAGGAGGGTTGCAGAGACTAAGGGGAATCAGTGGTAGGTGTCACCCAATGGGCTGCAGGTTTAATCCCCGGGATGGGATGGGATTTTCTTCCAGATGAGACAGAAACCACGCCAGCACTTCAGAACAGCGATGACATCCTCTACTGCGAAGCTGAAGCCCCTCCCAGTGTTGAGAAAGAGAAACCCACCAGGGAGGACTCAGAAACCGACTTGGAAATTGAAGGTGAGGTAGCATCTGAATAAAGGTGAGTGGCCAACCAGCTTCCTCAGAAACTGGAGAGATTTGGTTCCACCAGAATGTTCCTCTCTGTCCTACTGGAAGACGGGGGCAGGAAGGCTATGCTCAATTCTAGACTGCCTGCTCCTCCTGGTTGGCTGGGGACCACACAGGACCTTCTGAGCAGGTTGTTGTTAAGATCTAAAGCAACACACAGAAGTTTCTGATCTTTAAATCTCTCCCATGTGACTGTGTGTGTGTGTGTGTGTGTGTGTGCACAAGTCCAGTTGCTTTCACAGAGGCCAGAGGCATCAGATAACCCCCTGGAGATGAAGTTACAGACAGTTGCAGGTCTTTTGACATGGGTTCTGGCAATTGAATTCAGGTCTTCTGGAAGAGCAGTATGTGCTTTTAACCTCTGAGCTACCTCTCCAGTCCCACCTTACTCTACCTCACCCCACCCCATGTGACTCTTACATAATTTTTTCATAGTCCAAGAAGGTGGACTTTATTACATCTTTTCTAAAAAGGAAACAGTGGCTTCAAGATTGTGAGAGTCACCCAAAGCCACTAAGAGCTGGCCAGGGTTCTATAAGCTCATGCCACATTTGACCTGTTATTCAGTGTTCCATGCAGTACCCTAGAGCGTCTCTGCTGCCCTAACCCTGTGACTTTCTGATCACTTGAGAGCTCTCGTTTCTCCTGCTTCAGAGTCCCAAGCTTTGTCACAACAAATCAAGCATGCCTGGTTACCCCAGCTGATGGAGCCGAAGCAGACACTCTGTTCTCGCAAACAGCACCACCAGCATCCCTTTCTTCCCGTTATCCCCAAGGAGAGGGATGCTGAGAACGATTATCTGTGAGCGTCTGTGAAGCAAGGGGAGAATGATGCTGGTCCCACTGGATGGGAGCAGCCTTCAGCTTCCTAGCTTGGTCCAGCCCAAGACACCCTTCCTCTCTTGTGGCTTTTGTTTTATTGGGGCAAGGTTTCATGTAGTCCAGACAAACATTGAATTCACTACATCGCCAAGGATGACTTTGATCTCTTGGCCCCTCCACCCCCAAGTGCTGAGATTACGTCTATGCATCATTATCCCCATCCTCTCATGTGTTCTTGAACATGGGTGGCACTCAGTGATTCTCAGACCCCATCAATAGGGGGAGGGCAAAGTGAACTTTATCCCCAATGTCAGCTTATAAGACCATCCCACCAGTCAGCCGGTAAATTCCCTCTTCTACTCAGACCCCTCCCCTCTTCTCCCAGTCATCCTGTGGTTCTCTTGCTTCTTCTGCACTTTAAGCACTTTAAGGCTATTGTTAATTCTGCTTTTTTTTTTCTTTTTTGGAGACAGAGTTTCTCTATGTAGCCTCGGCTGCCCTGAAACTCGCTCTGTAGACCAGGCCGGCCTTGAACTCACAGAGATCCACCTGCCTCTGCCCTCCAAGTGCTGGGATTAAAGGCATGTGCCACCACAGCCCAGCTGTTAATTCTGCTTCCAACACCTCATTTTACCCAGTTGGAGGACGTGACAAAGAGCAACACTGGATGTTTTGACTGAGGCTCCTAGTTCCATCTCATTCTCCCTCATCTAGGAAGGCTTGATGCCCAATGACCATGGTCCAGGCTGGTCTGAAGTCTAGAGAACAAAGAACCCAAGGGCTTGCAATAGAGAGCTGGGGTTCTCGTTCTATTAGTACTGATCAACTGTGTGGAATCTGTGTCTACATTTGTCACTGGGGACATAGAGTCTAAAGTAGGAAAGTCCACCAGGATAGGAAAGCCCACGAAGGTGCAAGCTTGCTTGTTTTTGACTGATTTGGGCTAATCTGTTGTCTCGAGGCTGTTACCAGAGTTGTCCATGTCAGGGCCCTGGTTGTTGATTGCCCCGGCCCTGACAGCCTTCACTGGGTCCAGCCACCCATCCGCAATAGGTCAATTAAAGACACAACTAAGAGTGAAAAGCAAAAAAAGGAGACTTACTCCATGTAACCTCATTATGAAGAAGAAGAAATAAAGAAATCCAGCGGCCTACCCCTGCCAAGTTCATCTTCAGGAGCCTGGCATGAGGTTTGGGTTTAAGTAGAAGGCAAGAGGTGTGACTAGCTGGACAGTCCAAGGCCAGCACCAATGTCTCTGCTCCTCTGCCCTCAGGGTGACCTGACTACCTGTCAGAACTGTGTGGGCTCTCTTTCCAGGAGACAAGCCCCTACTCCAGCTAGCACCTGGCTTTAACCTTGTCCTGCTCCCTGCATGAGACACCTGGGAAATTCTCATTTCTGGGGCTTCATTGTTTAAATAATCTGATGGGATACAAGTGTGTCTTTTAAAAAAAAAAAAAGCAAGACTGGCTTTTTGTTTAAGCAGGTGCTTCTCCAAATCTTTGGCAAAGCTTGATTCATGGCTCACAATTTTTTGTGGTGCTGGGGAATCAGGTCGAGGACTCACATAGCTGTGGCCTGGTAACTTCACTCAACTGTCAAGCAGCAGCACCAGTCACAGCTTATGTTTTAAGAAGACTAGCTGGGGCTGGGGAGATGGCTCAGAGGGGAAGAGCACTGGCTGCTCTTCCAGAGGACCCGGGTTCAATTCCGAGCACCCACATGGTGGCTCACAACTATCTCTAACTCTAATACAAGGGGATCCAACACCCTCTTCTGGTCTCTATGGACAACACACACGGTAGACAGACACACATGCAGGCCAAACACCTATACGCAAAACATTAAATAATAGCAGGAATAAAAAGCAGTGCCAGTGAAACTAAGATTGAATTCGAGATGCCTTCAACCACCAAAAGTCAACAACTCTGGGCTACTACTTGGCCCTGCAGTGTCCGAAGGCGGACAGAAGGGTTGGGCCTTTAAATACCACTTATGACCAGTCTTTGAATGTGGTCAGCCTGGGAAAATGACAAAGGCATACTGTTCCTGTTTCCTAGCAAGGCCTGGGACATACAACCACTGGCCTTTCCTCTTAACCAAAGGGATATGTCCACCTGGGCTATCTGAAGTTAGTGTGCCCTCTCTTCCCAAACTCCTGGCTCTGGGCCTGAAGTCTACATCTAATGCAGGACTTCTTAAACTTTCCACTCACGATGCCTTCACGTCAGAGCAGTTTTAATGCTCTTCTGGGAATACACATATATAAAATAGGCATACGGGTCTAACATTTACTGATAACAAATTTATTTTAGAACAGCTCCTTTTTTTGGGTATATATAATTTCACATTTGTTAAAGATAAAAAGCAAACTCAAGTAGTAGCCAGATAGATGTGCTTGTTTGTTTTTATATAAAGAATCCAATCTTGCCTTTAATCTTAGCACCCAGGAGGCACAGGCAAGAGGATCTCTGTGAGTTCAAGACCAGCCTAGTCTACGTGGTGAATTCCAGGCCATCCAGACCCTGTCTCAAAACAGCAAAAAGACCTAAATCCTGATTGGATGGTTGATATTGTAGGACCTACAACATCTCCAATAGTCTTGAGAGGAGACCAACATTTTAATTTGTAACCATCAAGGCTGAGGATGCTGCTCGTGTAAAAATGTATGACAAAATGGTAGCTGGAGAGCTGGAGAGGCAGTTGGTAGGGTGCTTGCTGCATCCTGAAGACGTGGGTTCAGTCTTCGGAACCCACACACAAAACCTGAGCCTGGGGCTCTGCTCCTCTGCTGCTAGCACTGGGGCAGCAGAGGCGGACAGATCCCTCACCCCCTGGCCCGGCAGCTTAGCCTACTCAGAGAGTCCTAGGACAGGAGAAACCATCTCAAAAGCAAGGTGAAGATGCCTGAAGAATGCCCCTTGAGGTTGACTTCTGGCAATCACGTGCACACGCGCACACACACACACACACATACACACACGTATGTAAATAAGCATTTCAGTAGTTGATGGAAATTGTTTTCTAGTCCCAAGCTAAAACTGATTCAATAACTCTTTTGTGAAACTTGAGCCATTGTTGTTTTTCCGCCCACCACAGAGCTGTGATTTAACCTGCTGCTGCTCCAGCGGGTGATGGCGGCTCTGCAGTTACCCACCTACTTTGCTGGCAGTGGCCCAGCCGCTCAGGCCAAGGCATGGTGGGCATTCCTTTCCCACGGGCACTGGCTCTGTCACTGCCACCTAATATAGCTTTTAATTAAATCTCTATCGTTCAATTTATCAACAAGACTCGGGAGTCAGAGGCTGCGGTGACAACCGGCTAGCTCAGAGGGGTTGAGGAGCAACTTGCTGACCTCTCTTTGCTGGCATCTCCAAGATAGAGTGTCCTTCTGCTTCCTCCATACTATACTAAGCTCCTCCCTACTACTTCCTGTGTGTCTCTCTATCATCTTCCAGATACCCTCTGACTCTCTATGACTACTTTCTGCCAACACGTTGCTAACTTGGCCTTCTGACCCAAAGTTGATTTTATTTAACACAGATGCAAACTCAGGGTTCACAGTGTGATTCAATATCCCACACCAAGTCAACGACTCAAACAGAAATTTTAAAAATCAAGCATTGTAGCCAGCTGTGTTATCACAAGCCTTTAATCACAGTACCTGTGAGGCCAAGTCAGCTGGCTCTCTGGGTGTTCAAGGCCATTCTGCTCTATATAGTGAATTTCAGGACAGACAGAGCAGCTGCATTAAAAAGACCCTGTCTCAAAATTAAATTAAACACTTCAAATATTTTTGTATTGTACTACAACACAGTTGTATTATAATCCCATCCAATCCAAAAATGTACTGACTTGATATGTATATGCTGAGGTTGAGAAATATTAAAAGTCTCTGTTTTTCATAGTTAAACCTCATGAGTTGTTTGCTTGCTTGTTTGGTTTTGGTTTGGTTTGGTTTGGTTTTGATTTTTGGTCACTCAAGACAGGGTTTCTTCATACCCTGGCTGTTCTGGAACTCGCTCTATAGCTCCAGAATTCAGAGACCTGCCTGCCTCTGCCACCCCAGTGCTGGGATTAAAGGCGTGCATCACTACTACCTGGATAAAACATGGTTTTACAAAAGGGGGAGTCTTTGGATGTTCAGTAAAAAAGCACTGCAGTTCCTGATTTGTGAGAACCAGGAGTTGCAGCCCAGGTGCTTTGGCAGATGTGGTATTCTGCTGTGTAAGAGCATGTCAAGTGCTAAGTGTACATGCTATGTTCAGAATGAATCCTGTGCTAAAGATGCCACACACACGAGCAAGCACAGCCAGAAACACATTGGATTCACCACATGTGTGATCGTAAGCTAACTTGTGGTCATCACACCTTGAGAAACCTTTTACTGTGGCCGGTTTCTTTCAAATGTGCCCCCCCACACACACATTTGGTTACACTCTCCTGTATACCCATCAGCACCCACAGCTGGAAAAGTTGGGTTCTAGAGCACATACCCACAAAGGCAGATCCCAGGAAAGTCCAGGCAGAAGAGCACCTCCCCTGGGGAGGTTGGAGAGCTAAGGCAGCCTGGAGGAGAAACCTTATTTCATTCTGATTTTCTCTACAGACACAGAGAAATTCCTCACCATCGGACAGAAGGAATTGTACCTGGAGGCCTGCAAACTGGTGGGCGTAGTGCCTGCCTCCTACTTCATCCGGAACATGGAGGAGTCCTGCATGAACCTCAATCATCATGGGCTGGGCCCCAAGGGTACCAAGGCCATTGCTATAACTCTGGTGGTGAGCATGCTGGACAAAGGAACACATCAAACCTGATGGAATAGGATTAACAGGGTGACCAGTTTGACATTCAGAGGGCACCGTCTTTGGTGTCTAAAGAGCAACTTATCCTGGTCCTTTCTCGGTCATTGGTCATTATTTTTTCCTGTTAGTTCATGGAAGAGGTTATACTTTGAAGACTGTGGCCTTTCTTAGTTGGGAATCAAGACACTAGTTGGGAAGCAAGACATCAGTCTGTAGGGGCTAGATCCAGGCCCAAGAGTTACTGCAATTATAAAATGTGGGCCCAGGTCTCCATTCCAAAGCTGACCTTGGCTATATGTGGAGCCACTCCTGAGCCATTCCATTCAATGTCTGTCTTTCAATTATCATTTTTAGAAATCATATTGCAGAGTAAATCACATTTTTCCACATGAAAGACATTACCTCTTGGCTTGCCATGACCAAACAAGGACTTGACCTTGAGTGCATCCCAGATTTATGTAATTGATTACATATAAAACTGGCTACATCACAGGAAATTTGACACCTGTATGTCAGTGCCTCCCCAGGGTAAAGAGAAAGTTTGATTTCAAAGGAACTCAGCAAAGTAAATAGGCAGGTGTTCTTAGAGGGGGACATTTAAAAATAAGTAATAATAGTAAGTTGGCTCAGCTGGTAAAGTGTCACATGGGCATGCAAAGCTCAGTTCAGGTACCCAGCACTCATGTGAAAGCTAGGCTTGGTGGTATATGTCTGTAACCCTGGCCCGGGAGGGACAGAGACCTGAGGTTCCTTGGATCTCACTGCACGCCCCCAGGTCTAGTCAATCGGTGAGCTCTGGATTCTGTGAGAGACTCTCTCAAGAATAAGATGGATTCACATCTGTCCTTCTGAAAAATAAAAATAAAAAAATAAAAATAATAAAAAAATAATAAGATGGAGAGGGCTGGGTGGTGGTAGAACATGCCTTTAGTCCCAGCACTTGGGATGCAGATGCACGTGGATTTCTGTGAGTTCAAGGCCACCCTGGTCTACAAACTAAGTTGCAGTCAGGGATATACAGTGAGACCCTGTCTCAAACAAAACAAAACAAAAAAAAGTGGAGAGCAATAGAGAACATCTTGACCTCTGGCTTCCTCATGCTGTGCACACAGCATGCACATTCACACAAATACACACAAACTTTTTTTAAATTAGTAATAATGTTGGATATGGCATCATATTACTGGCACATATCAGTAATCCAAGCACTTTGGAGGCTGAGGCAGTAGGACCAGGACTAGGATTTAAAACCCAAGTTGGCCTCATAGTGAGTTCCAAGCAAGCCTGGGACTATATGAGACCCTGTCTCAAAATAAAAATCAGTAATATTTCAACCATCCATAGAAATAACAAAAAACCAAAAGGGACCAAGAAGGGATCCTTAACACATTCTGTCTATAAAGGATCTGAGGGCTGGAGAGATGGCTTGGGGGTTAAGAGCATTGCCTGCTCTTCCAAAGGTCCTGAGTTCAATTCCCAGCAACCACATGGTGGCTCACAACCACCTGTAATGAGGTCTGGTGCCCTCTTCTGGCCTGCAGGCATACACACAGATAGAATATTGTATACATAATAAATAAATAAACTGCTTTCTTTAAAAATAAAAAAAAAGGATCTGAAAAGAGAAAGAAGTCACAAACGCATAAGGAGCAGACTGTGGGGCAGCGGGGACAGTCAGTTGGACCTATGTGACAGGAGTCAAGAGGGTAGAGGACACTGGTTCAGTGATGCAGCCTAAGAGGATGATGGACAAGGAAGGAAACTCTGACTTTGATGTCTATCAAGCTACAAAACTTATGGCAATTTTCAAAGTCTTGCAATATTCCAAACTTGTTCATTGGGGGAACAGCAGCACTGTCAAAAGCTGCTGGGATCTGCAAAGAACATTGCTCCAGTGAGGTCTACAGAGATGGCGTGTCCGCTGTACTGCCGTCCTCATCCTCCACGAGGTTCCACTAGGAACCTCCATCCTTCAGGTTCCTAGTCTACGTCTCCAGGCCCTTTCCGTCGATCCTTATATGTTGCTATCATATTCAGGATCTCTCACCAAATGCAGAACTCACTGATTCAGCTCGACTGGCTGACCTGCAAGCCCCAAGGTCCTCCAGTCTCTCCCTTCCCAGGGCTAGGATTATAGGCATACACCATTACATTTATTGGTGCTAAGGATCTGAACTCAGGTCCTCCTCATGCTTGCCTGGCAAGCACATTGCCGACAGAGCCGTCTCTTACAGACACCATGGTCTCACTAAGTCTTAAACATCTCCACACTGCGGCCCAGACATCCAACACAGCACCCTCTCACACGCCTGGGATGTTCTAGAGAGAAACGAAGCTCTGGACCAGAGTGGACAGAGAACTACCCTAGTCACTAACCACTTCTTTGTCTTCCTTCCTCTCCCATTGTGGCGGCCAAAGTCCAACACAACGATCCTCAAACTGGAGCTGGAAGACAACTCCATCATGGAGGAGGGCGTCTTGAGTCTGATGGAGATGCTTCATGAGAATTACTACCTCCAGGAGCTGGTAGGGCGCCCTCCTCCTCCAACTCGTCCGGGCATACCCGGGGACTCAGAACCACTCAAACCCGGTCAGAACCTCCCAGCCCAGGCCTAGGTCAGCTTTGGGCTATCTCTAGGCAGTCTGTGGGCTCCTCCTCTCCAGATCAACGTCTCAGAAGAGGGCCAAGTATCAAAGGCGGCTGTGGGAAAACCTGAAGAGCCTGCCACCTCTGGCTGCGCATTTACAAGTCCCCAGATGGAATGGTTTACCCATCCTAACATAAATAAGCTTTCTTTTTGGCAAAGCAGGGACCTGATGAGGTGGCTCATTTTCAAATCCTCCAAATGAATCTGTCTTAAGTGTTAAAACAAACAACCTGTATGCTTATCTGAAGTACCAAGGCTAAATTGAGGTAGTGGGGTGTTGTTGAATGAGACCCTGTGAGAGACATTGGAGAAGTCAGACTAGGTCCAAGCTTCCTTGCCTTCTGCCTCTCTGTCCTTCACATTACCCTGATCCTAAACATTATACCCCATCTTATTCTCTCAGTCACCCCTGACCAGCCCCACCCCCACCTGGTTTCCAAGGCCCTTCTTGTGCGATCCTCTCCCACATATGTGTGCTCTTACCTCTCAGAACATGTCTGACAATGACCTTGGTTTGGAGGGAGCCAGGATCATCTCAGACTTCCTCCAGGAAAACAATTCTTCACTCTGGAAACTGAAACTTTCAGGTGAGCCCATAGCAGGGGAGGAAAGGACACTGGCAACAAAAGGAGAGAAGAACAGAGGATCTTGGGTCCACGGTTTTGGTCCCAGAACATCACACTGCATCATCCCCTCGCTGGACCGGGCAGCCTTGCCCCTCGAGGGCCACCCCAACATCCTGCTTTCCTGAACAGGCTCTCTTTGCAGCACCCTTCCCTAGTCTTGGACATCTCCACTTCCTGGGGCTGCCTGGCTCATTTGCCTTACTCTCTCGTGTCATGCATGCCTTCACACTCATGTCATCTTTTAAAGGGACTTCTCTGACGCCTGTCACGACAGCAATGCTGTATCGCCATTGCTCTGTCCTGTTTCTCCAGTTGTCTTAATGTTCATTAACCGCTTGATTATTGCAGGTCCACTTTGAAAGGAGTGATGCTCTATCTGTTATTAGGGGAACAAGGCCACTTGAAAGTTCTAGTGCCCAGACATGCCCTCACTTGGGTTTTCAGATTTATGCTATCTGAGGGACTCTGGAACTTCTTCTTTTTTTTTTAAGATTTATTTATTTATTATGTATACAACATTCCTTCCATGTATGCTTGTATGCCAGAAGAGGGCACCAGATCTCATTATAGATGCTGTGAGCCACCACGTAGTTGCTGGGAATTGAACTCAGGACCTCTGGAAGAGCAGTCAGTGCTCTTAACCTCTGAGCCATCTCTCCAGCCCCCAGACTCTGGAACTTCTATGCCAAGAAATGAATATGAAGAGCAGTCCTATGCTGAAAAGTAGGACCTCTTTGGAGGACTCATTTTTACCCAGTTGGTTTGGGATTCCCATAGATAAGCCCCAGTCCACGTGATCCAAAACTGCAAAACTAACAAGGAACAAACTTAAGAAGCGGACACTCGCAGTTTCAGACGGTAGAATTCTCAGACGCTCACAAGGCGCCCACTACTTCCTGCTTCTCTGCTAAAACACTGTGACCTTAGGGAAGAAAAACCCCAAGAGTGGAGATGACTCCTTGGGTAAAGTGCCTGCTGAGAAAGCTGGAGGGCCTGAGTTCAGATCCCCAGCACCCGTGTGAAAGCAGTGGTGTACCCCTGTAACTCCAGAGCTAGAAGGGGGGGGACAAGAGATGAGCAAATCAGGGGGCCTCTCTCCAGCCAGCCTAGCCAGAATGGCGAGCTCTGAGGCTCTGTGAGATGCTGACCCAAAAGTCAGGGACCGAGTGATAGAGGAAGGCATCCAACCTCTGGCCTTCACACATACACACATAACATACACACACACACACACACACACACACACACACACACACACACACACGGATAATCACACACACAAAATAGCAAATTTTAAAAAAGAAATCCACACCTGAATTTGTCCATGTAAAAAATCCTTTGAGATACAAAGAAGTGTCTTAAAACATCCATATCCTGCCGGGTGGTGTTGGTGCACGCCTTTAATCCCAGGAGTCAGGAGGCAGAGGCAGGTGGATCTCTGTGAGTTGGAGGCCAGCCTGGTCTACAGAATGAGTTTGAGGACAGTCAGGGCTGTTACTCAGAAAAACCCTGTCTCAAAAAATAAAATAAAAAAAAACAGAGCAAAACAAAAATCCATATCTTAAAAGTATCCAGGAAAAAAATGGAATGCTTATTTTTAATCCAAATTTATCATACATCGGGCATTCCTCTTCAGTTTCCCTTGTCTCCCTCTGGTGTGTTTCCCCGGTGACAGGACAAGGAGACGTATCTCCTTCTCTGAGTCGTACTCCATGTTGTGGGAAGACAGCATGCTTTATTAACACCCGCGCACTGGAGGGACAGTGATAGGTCCTGCCCAGTTTCAACCTCTCCATTAATGTGTCAAAGGACTGTCTTGCATGCACATCTTTTGGGCTCATGGTCCAGTCTATGTAGATGGACACCCTAGGGTGCAATGAGTGGCTAGATCCACCTTTGCAAAATTCAAATCCAACTTCTGCATTTCCCCTTAGAAAGCCTAGAGCAGGTTACAGGTCTACCAATCTGTCTCCCTACTCTACTACAGAAGGCCGTTAACCAAATCTGTGAATCAAAGGGTTAAGTGTGAAGTCACAGAGCAGGGATCTGAATCCCGGCTTTGACACCTGCTCACCCTTCTGCTCAGTTCAGCTACATCATTCAACTTAGACAGTGATTACGAAAACAAACGAATCGGAATCTAGGGTGACTAGTGCAGCAAGCTGGGGCGTGCAAATGCACCAATTCCCAGCAGTTCACACTCTGTTGAGACACAGCGTCTTTTCAGACATTTGTCACTTTGGTTCCTCTTCTATGAAATGTCAGCTGCTAGAGGAGGTTTCCTTTTTTTTTGGTGGGGGGTGGCAGGGGGTGGGGCGTTTCAAGACAAGGTTTCTCTGTACTGGAACTTGCTCTGTAGACCAGGCTAGCCTCAAACTCGCAGAAATCTGCCTGCCTCTCTTTCCCAAGTGCTGGGATTAAAGGCGTGCGCCACACCTGGCTAGATGAGGTTTCTAGATGACTGTTAGGCCTTCTTTGTTTTTATGTTTTAAACTTTTATTTGTATGTGGGGTGTTTTGCCTGCATGTACGTTTGTGCACTGCTTGTGTACCTGGTGCCCATGGAAGCCAGAAGAAGGCGTTGGATCCTCTGGAACTAGAATTACGGATGTCTGTGAGCTGCCATGCGGCGAAATGAACCAGGGTCCTCTGGGAGAACAGTCAGTGCTCTTAACCGCTGAGCCATCTCTCCAGTACAAATGTTAGGCATCCCTAATACACTAAGGATGTTCATATTTGATGTCAGAAAAGAGGAAGGAAATGGTCAGGAGTTTCCCCCGTTCCTTGTGTCTACCTGTTTGTTTTAAGAGCTTCATGCGGGGGAGGGGGCGGGGGGGTGGTAACTGTTCCATCAAAGGGCCTGGCAGGCGTGGGAGGGCAAGGGAGCATAGATGGTCTGGTGTGCATTGCTAACATCGCACCCTTGCTGACTACAGGAAACAACTTCAAGGAGGAATCTGCTGCGCTTTTATGCCAAGCCCTGTCGGTAAGGAGCATGTGAGAATGTCCCTTGGGAATTCTGGGTAACCTGGGGGACACTGGGCAAAGCCACTTGCTTGGTTTGGGAAACTAATATATGTTTGTTCCCTGCAAAAGCTTTAGCAAGTCGTAGGGCTTTCTGGGTAGGAATAATTCTCCAAGAAACCATTGATACTTAAGTTTTTTTAAAAAAAAATGTATAGGAAATCATTTGCTTAAGATCACTAGCCCACCAGTTTCAGATACCTAGGAGCCCCCATCCTTCTGCCTCAAGGTTGACTGAAAGAGATGTCATCAAAGAATCCCAGAACTCAGGAGGCTGAGGGAGAAGAATGGAGAGTTCAAGGCCAGCCTGTACTAACTATGCAATAATATCCTGTCTTGCAACAACTAAGTGGAAGACAACTAACCTCTCTATGATTTGTCCCTTTAGTCCAATTACCGAATTAGGTCACTGAACCTCAGCCACAACCAATTCTCTGACATAGGAGGGGAGCATCTGGGACAGATGCTAGGTATGTGCCCATGGAGGGAAGGGTTGGGGAGGAGACCACTTCCAGCTCTCCCTGTATGTGTATGAGTGTTTTGCCTGAATGTATGTACACGTACTGTGAGTGTGTCCGATGCCTGTGGAGGCCAGATGGGGCATTAGCACTGGACTGCCTGGAACTGGAGTTACAGACAGTTGTGCACCACCATATGGGCACTGGGAAGTGAATCCAAGCCTTCTGCAAGAACATCCAGTACTCTTAACCACTGAGCCATCACTCCATCCCCGTTCCCTTTCTTATTAACTTAGCCTTGACTGTTTCCTTTGTGGGGTTTGTTTTCTGGATTCCTCTTTTGATTTGTTTTTTTGCTGCTGCTGCTGCTGTGTTCTTGTTCTTCAATTTACTGGTTGGGTTTGTTGGTTTGTTTGTTTTTAAAAAGAATCTCACTGTTATTGAATCCCAGACTGGCCTTGAACTTGAGGTCCTTCTGCTTCTGCCTCCCAAGTGTGTGGATCATAGGTGTGTGTCCTGAGTGTTCCCATTACAAAAGCAGTGTAAATCATGCTTGGAATAATAGAGCAAAGCCAGTCTCTGGGTATGAGAGTCAAAACTTGCAGAGAAGCAGCTTGCATGAGGGCTGGAGAGACGGCTCCGCAGCTAAGGCTGCTTGCTGCTCTCGCAGAGGGTCAGAGTTCTGTTCCCAGCACCTTGGGCAGCCACACACCCAGCGTATGCTCACACACATACACATGGATAAAAATAGAATGAAGCTGCCGGGCGGTGGTGGTGCACGCCTTTAATCCCAGCACTCGGGAGGCAGAGGCAGGCGGATCTCTGTGAGTTTGAGACCAGCCTGGTCTACAAGAGCTAGTTCCAGGACAGGCTCCAAAGCCACAGAGAAACCCTGTCTCGAAAAGACAAGCAAGCAATAAGGGAGTGAACGTCCACAGCAATTGTATAAATAAAAAGATTGGTTCCATTGGGCTTTTTAGGCCAGGTGCTCTAGGGGCCAAGTCAAGAGGAGCCTCAAGAGGTTAAGGCTTGGTCTGCCCAGAGAGTTCCAAGGCAGCTTGGAGGTTACAGACCCTGTCAAAAGGCTTCTGGCTTTTGTAGATCTCTGGGCATGGTGGTGCAGGCCTGCAGTCCCGCCTGCCTGGGAGACGGACTAGGAAACTGAGTCAGGGATGGAGAGCAGGCTTGCACTTGCTCCTGCAGGGGACCCAAGCTCAACTGCCTGCACCCACACGGTGGCTCACAACCATTCAGGCAATGCTGGTGCCCATCCGTAATCCCAGCACTCAGGAGGCAGAGGCAGGAAGACTGCCACAATTACATAGCCAGTTTTAGGCCAGCAATGGCTGTATTTTCTAAACCACAAATAAATTTTAAAAGTGTATTTGCTGTACAAACCTCGACTCACGACAATAACTTCCATCTTTGGGTAATTGTGTCTTCAAGTCTCAGTCTCTCTCTCTCTCTCTCTCTCTCTCTCTCTCTCTCTCTCTGTCACTTGACAGTGTTTTATATAATCCAAGCTGGCCTAGAAGTTGCTATATATCTGAGAATGACCTTGAATTTCTGATTTTCCTGACTCTATCTTCTAAGTGCTAAGACTAGCGGTGTCCAGTTTATGGGGTTCTGGGAACCGAACCCAAGGCCTCGTGCATGACAGGAACTCTGCTGATCGAGTTCCACCCCTCAGACTCCTAGATGGACACTTAAGATACACAACATTGGAACAGCCAAGCATTGGCAGTGAAGGAAACTATCAAACACAGAAAGCTGGTGAAGATGTAATTGAAGGAGGGGGCCATGCTCCAGCCCCAGCCAGCACCAGAACTTGGCAGCTTTGGCCATGTGGTCCTGACTTTAGAGCCAAGAAGAAAGAGATTATGGAATCTCTGCCCATGACTAAGGAAAGCCACTGAGACATGGCAGGTGTGTCCCTACATGTCCCAGAGAGGCCATTGTGTGAATCTGTGAAGGTGAAGCTTGGATTCCCTTGGAGAATACCTAATTTCGGAGGTGCCAGAGTTGTAAGAATACTTGCCAAGGGATGCTGATAGCAGGGAGTGAAATCAGCCGAAGAGAAGGAAGTGTGTTGTAGTCAACAAAGATAGGAGTTGGAGATCTCAAGAGTATTTTGACATCACACATGGAGATGCAGAGTTTGGAGTTTGCCCAGCTTTTTTTTTTTTTAAGTCTTGTTTTGGTCCGGTATTTCCTCACTATGCTCCTTTCCCTACCTTTCAAGATGGTAATGTAGCTCCTGTGCCACTGTGTCTCGGAAGTATGTGATCTGCATTTTGATTTTGATTTCACCATTAAGTGATTGCAGGAGAGACTTTGAACTTTTGACTTTTAAGCGGGATTGGCACTGTTATAGACTATGGGAACTTTTGAAGTTGGACAAAAAGCATTTCCATACTAAGTTATGGTTACAAGCATACGGGGGCCGGGGAGTGGAGTGTACTGGTTTGAATAGGAATGGCCTCCACAGACTCATGGATTAGGATGCTTGGCCCACAGGGGGTGGCACTATTAAGAGATGTGGCCTTGGTGGAGGAAATGTGTCACTGTGGGGGCAGGCCTTGAGGTCTCATATGCTCAAGATATACCCAGAATGCTTCACAGTCTCCTTTTGCTGACTGTTAATCAAGATATAGAACCTCTTTAGCACCGTATCTGCCTGAATGCCACCATGTTTCCCACCATGACAATAATGGACTAAACCTCTGAACTGTAAGTCAGCCTCAATGAAATGTTTTCCCTTAAGAAAACATTTTCCCATAAGAAGAAAAAAACAAAGAATCCACAGCACTGTATTTGTGTCAACAGGGTAAACATCTATAATGGAGCCTTTCCACTTCTGGGCTATGCTCTCAGGTGGTGTCTCAGAGTATACACCTCTTCATGGGAGA
Organism: Ondatra zibethicus; assembly: GCA_004026605.1. Lineage (NCBI taxonomy): Eukaryota > Metazoa > Chordata > Mammalia > Rodentia > Cricetidae > Ondatra > Ondatra zibethicus. The sequence continues at coordinate 40,494 of PVIU01002282.1, forward strand.
ATATCTGTGGTCACATACTTACCAGGTAGATCATGCCACTTGTCGGGGCCAGCCAGCCTGTCAAACAGTACCTGAATAGGGGAGTCAGGATGAGGAAAGAGAGAGACAAAAGACCGAAGATAGAATCGGGAAGGCTCTCAGTGAACACTGCAGAAGCCTCGAGTTTATTCCTTTTAGCCCCTTTACACCCAAAGCAAAAGAGGCGGGCAAAAGACTTCCTTACCAAGGCTCAAGGAACAAACAAGCATAATCACCTCCTTAATTCTCAAAACATCTAGTTGAGGAGCAAGACATCTGAGACCCCACCTTTGACCAAACATCCTGTTAATTGACCTTGAGGAGCAAGGAAAAGCTTGAACTCTCTGACCTTAAGTCAAGATGGAGTAGAGTCACTGTGGGCTCCCATGCTGCCACTGAAGATTGTCCCCTCTTTAATAGAAAAGTGGGACCTGTTTTAAGTAATCTTTCCCAGAATTAAGGGTCTAAGTAATTAGCTGAAAATTATCATCTGGCCAGATAGGGTGGCACACAAGTTTAATCCCAGCATTTGGGAGGCATCGATGGATCTCTGTACATTCCAGGCCAGCCAGGGCTACATAGTGAGACTCTGTCTTTAAATTTTTTTAAAAGGGAGGAGAGGTCTCTGGAGAGATGGCTCAGTGGTTAAGAGCACTGACTGCTCTTCCAGAGGACCCATGTTCAATTCCCAGCACCCACATGGCCGGTATAACTGTCTGTAATTTCAGTTCCAGGGGACCTGACACGGCAAAACATCAATGCCAAAGGACCCATGTTCAATTCCCAGCACCCACAGGGCAGGTCACAAATGTCTGTAATTTCAGTTCCAGGGGACCTGACACCCATGGCAAAACATCAATGCACATAAGATTTTCAAAAGTTTTTAAAATTAAAAAAGTTGTCACCTGAGTGTCCTAGCTTACATAAGCATCTCCAATACTGTGGGTCTGAGGCTGGATCTCCAGGACGTGGGGTATACTGAACTGAGTCTCTGTCCCTTCCAGCCCTCAATGTAGGGCTCCAGTCGTTGAACCTGAGCTGGAATCACTTCCACATTCGGGCAGCTGTGGCCCTGTGTAACGGTCTCCGGGTAAGTCACACTCTGAGAGGTGAGTTGAACTGCTTCCTCGCGGCCCGTGGATTTGGGTGTTCAGAGCTCTCACCATGGTGTTCCTTCCATGACTCCTGGGTGTGCACTTCTGTTGTATAAATCCTCTCTCCTGAGGCCTGAGCACTATCATTAGGGGTGCTTCAGAGGGTGGTTTAGCTTGAGGGCAGAGAGATCTCAAAAGGAATGAAATCTCTCAAGAGGTCTTAAGAATGAACCCCATCTGGAGGCAGCAGGAATAATTGTGTAGAGCTGTCTCTACAGAAAACCACTGAGCTGGGGGTGGGGGGGCAATGGCGTTAGGAAGGCGCGGGATGGGTTAAGAGTTGTAGGGGGTGATAATGAGGTTGGAATGTGTTAGGGGTAAAGATAAGGGTTGGGATTTAGACGAGGGTGAGGGTGAGATTGGGGCTGGGCAGGCAGGCAAGGCATTTTCCTGGGTAAGCCTCACCCCACCCTGATGCTAATGCTATTCCCCTCCTCTGGAGTCTAACGTGACCCTGAAGAAACTGGACGTGTCCATGAACGGCTTTGGGAATGAAGGAGCTCTGGCCCTGGGGGATGTCCTCAGACTCAACAGCTGTCTGGTCTACATAGACGTCAGCAGAAACGGCATCACCAATGAGGGAGCCTCCAGAATCAGCAAGGGACTAGAATGCAACGAGAGCCTCCAAGTGCTGAAGGTAGACTCGCTGAGCTGGTGTCTTCATTTGCCCCTCTGTGTCTGGATGCCATGCGTGTCCGTGAGTGTGTGTCCATGAATGTGCGCGTGTGTGTACATATATATATGTATGTGATCCATCCGTCTGCCTTGTGGGAAAGCAGGGCGGTAGAACCAGACTGGATTATGCTGGGGACGATCATCAGCCCCTGCCCCGTACTTCCATGTGCACGTGTTTGGTGCTCTTGCTATAGACCCAGGGCTGCCTCAGCTCTCTGGTGACATGTGTGCTTCTACACAAGTCTTCCTCATGCCATCTGGGCCTCTCTTGGGATTTTCTTCATACTAAGGCCATATTATGCTTTGGGGATACTAAACCCAGTGGTTGTTTGCATCTCAGTCTGGTCCTGTGATCCCCATGAGCCTCTGCAGCTTCAGTTCACCCCTCCTCTCCATGGCTCTCTCTGCAGCCTCAGCTCACCCCTGCTTTCCGTGGCTCTCTCTGCAACCTCAGCTCACCCCTGTTCTCCGTGGCTCTCTCTGCAACCTCAGCTCACCCCTGTTTTCCGTGGCTTTCCCTGGCTCCTTCTCTCATTAGTAGCTCTGACCATGCCCACACCCGCTTTCATGTCTGCTCTGCTGCAGAGCATGGTGCACAAAGGTCTATGTCAGCCTGCGACCCCCCAAGTTAGGGGACTGTGACCAGCACTCTGCTCTCCCCTCCCTGCAGAACTTTATTCTATGGTTCTTAACTATACTCTCATGTGAATGTGAAATCTTCCTAAGGATGAGAATGTTATTTTGGCCCTGATCATACCCCTCACACTGCATAGTGCTGGACACACCGTGAATCTGTAGAAAGTAAATGGATAGATGAATTAATATTACTTGTAAATTAATTTACTTGTGGAGACTAATTATGACACGGGCCATTGGATAGTTTGGAAACAGATGCAAGAGGACATCTGTTCCAAGGTCTTCTCTCTGGGCTCTTTCAAGCCATACCCTGAATATGATGATGCAATAATTCATCAGTCATTGCCCAGTGTGACCAGGTATCTCTGCCAGCTCCACTTTCCAGATGGGAAAACAGAGACCAAGTGACTCATTCAGACCACATAACTATAAAGAGGGTGGCCACTTGTATCTGGCTTCCTAAGGCCATTCTAACTCCCTGCAAGAGGATGATCGAGTCATGGCGGGTGTTGGGATCCTTACTGATGGAGGAGGGATGGGCATGAGAAAACTGAGGATGATCCTGCTGCCTGAGGTGCCATTGAAGGGACAAAAAGCCAGATTCTGGCAGAGGGAGTGTGACAATGGCCAATAGAACCAGCGTGGACATCAAGGAGGAAAACAGGAAGCTCCTCCTTGGGCAGAATGGGACCACTCAGAGAGCTGGCCCAGGCAGTGAGCAACTCAGCCTCAAGGTCCGGTGGAACCAGGGATTGCTGAAAGAACCTAAACCTTTCTAAGGTTCTATTGACTAAGACATCAGGCTGGCAAGATGCCAGGCCTAATGACCTGAGTTCAATACCCAGAACCACATGTTGGAAGGAAAAAAACAACTACTGAGAATTGTCCTCTGACCCCCACTTGCACTCGTGTGCGCGCGCGCACACACACACACACACACACACACACACACACACACACACACACACACACAAATACATATAGCTTTAAAACATATCTTTTTTTTTTAAGAGTAAGAGGCTACATCACAGAAGGAATCTGTTCACCTCTGTCTGTTGGAATTAAGTGGTCCGAAACGTGTTTTCAGCTCCTAATCTTCCACAACGGTCATGTGTAACAAATTAATTTTAAAATCTAAAAGAAGTTTCAAGTGGGGGCTGGAGAGATGGCTCAGCGGTTAAGAGCACTGTCTGCTCTAGCAGAGGACCTGGGTTTAATTCCCAGCACCCATGTCAGGTGGCTCACAACCACCTGTAACTCCAGCACCAGGGGATCTGGAGCATGTCCGCACGTGCATGCGTGTGCTCGCGCACGCGTACACACACACACACACCATTTTTTTTAATGTTTTAAATAAAAGAAAAAATAGGAAAGGAAATTCCCGAAGGAAGTATCTACTGTTCTCCACACTTATCCCCCCTCAACCTCCAGTCTTGGGAAACTAAGAAATTTCCTTGAGAAATGAGTCCCACAAAGTTCACATGCCAAGATGCATAAGTACTGGGGTTTTCTCACCAGAGAACATCAAAGCCTGGGAAATTGGCACACAGTAAATGCTCAATAAAACCCCTGGCCTCCCTCCTAATGCAACTACCTGAAGTGGCCTTCCATAGCAACAGCCACTGTGCGCTGTCCACTGGGCACCTTTTGAATGCTTTGATTGGATTATTAGGTTGGGACTTAATAGCTCCTCCATGGAGCTAGGTACAAAGAAGCCAGGAAGTGAAATCCAAGGCCAGCTGCCTACATATTCCCTCTTCCTAATCTCCATCCATGACACCCTTGCAATACAATAATAACCTAAGCCCACACGGTCCACTATGCCATGGCCTTTCCTGCCTTCGTTGCCTCCTCCTCTCTGTTCCTGCTCACAGAACATGTGCTATTATCTAACACCACAGTGTGCTATGCCCTCCAGAACACCTTCACCCTTGCCTGCTCTTTTCTTCCTTCATGAATCTTTCCCCCACACTGCTCCTGCTCCCCCTTCAGATATGACTTATTCCCCATATCCCAGCAAGGCCTTACTCAAGAGTCTCCTACCCACGATGGACTTTGCTCCTACAGTATGTCCCTGTCACTGCTACCATCATATATCTGATACCATTTATTTAACTTAACTGTCTCCTCCAACTAAAGTAATGTTTTCTGAAGACAGAGTCCTTGTCAAGTTGACCTGGGCTTAGCAGGCCTTGATAAATATTTGTTGGAGGATGGATGTGTTGGATGGATGGAGGGTGAAATGGATTGATGGATAGGTTTTTGGATGAATGGGTAGTAAGGTAAGATGGATGGATGCATGGATGGATGGATGATGGATTAATGGATGGATGAATGGATGGATGAGTGGATTGGTGGATGGATGGAAGGATGGATGGATGGATGAAGAGAAACTGATGAGTGTGTGAGTAGATGAATGGATAGATAGTGAGATAGATTAATTAGTGGATGTATAAGTAGATGGATGGAAGGTAAGATGAACTGATAAGCAGATGGATGGGTGGGTAATAGATAAACAAAGGGATGGACTTATGGCTTACGGGTGGGTAGAATAAACGCATAGATAAACGAGTGCTGAGTAGTGGGTAGAAAGATTAAAGGACGCATGGTTGGACAGATGGGCAGGAATAGATGGAGAAGTCTAGGAGGAACATAGAGGTCGCAATTCGGCAGGGAAAGTGAAGTTACTCTCTAACACAGCCTCCTCCTGCTGTGCCCCTTCTCCCACAGCTTTTCCTGAACCCTATGAGTATGGAGGGGGCAGTTTTTCTTATCATGTCCATCAAGAGGAACCCCAAATCCAGTATGGAAGAACTTGACATTTCTGTAAGTGCGCAAATACCACTCATTCGCTCCTGGCACAAGCCAGTTACCTCTACCACTAGTGCTCCAGCTGGGTCACAGACCCTCTCACACAAGAAGTAAGGGGCTAAGCTGATGGGAGTAGTCCTTCAGTAAATCTCACCACAATGTAAAATAATTTATTTGATCCTGGGAACCTAGAATATGAGCGCCTAAGAGTACTAATGAGGAAAAAAACCAAAAATGGGGGTGGGGTGTGGAGAACTCCAGAACAAAATTTGTACACTACCAAATTTGGTAACAAATGGACTGGGTCTCAGAATGTCCCAGAATCTGGGATTTTTTTTTCAGCCCTCGGTGGTCTGAAACTTGCTATTATATAGACCAGGCCGGCCTCAAACTCACAGAAATCTGCCTGTCTCTGCCTCCCAGAGTGCCGGGATTAAAGGTGTGCACAGAATACCCGGCCAGAATCCCAGGGTTTTTAGGACCCAGCTCACAAATGTGTTTGTTTCACAACGTGTGGCCTACTGTGCTCAGAGCTGCAAGGTGATCCTTGAGGAAGGGAACTCACCAGCCTTCTGCCAGGGACTTGTCCAAATCATCACAGGGATGGCAGCTGGTACTAACAACATCCTACAATTTTGACCACGGGTGCTTTTGACCCCAAAGCAGTTTTAGGGTGCTGGCCCCTCAAATGCTACCCTAGAAGGTTGGTAGAGCACTGTGTTCATTGCCAGGGAAGCTGTACCAAAATACCACAAACCAGGTGGCTTAAATAGCAAAAATGCATTGCCTTTCAGTTCTGGAGTACAGAAATGCAAGAAGTAGGTGTGGAGTGGCTAGGTTCCTTCTCTAGACCTGAGAAGTAATCTGTCCCGACTTTTCTCCCAGCATCTGCTGTTGCTGGCAGTCATTGACACCCCTTGGCTTGCACACTTACCACCCCAATCCTTGCCTTCCGCTTCTCATGGCACTTTCCTTAAGTGCACGTCTATCTCTAAGCAAAATCCCCCCATTTTTTGTAGGGATTTCATTATTTAATCAGGGCCCACCCTACTGACTTCATTTTAACTTGATTATCTCTTGCAAAGACCCTATTTCCAAATGAGATAGCATCTAAGGGGTTAAGGCTTCAAACCCACTTGGTGTAGTGGTATGCGCCTTTAATCCCAGGACTTTGGAGGCAGAGGCTGGTGGATCTCTGTGTAGGCCAGCTTGGTCTACAGAGTGAGTGCCAGGACAGCCAGGGCTACACAACGAGACCCTGTCTCCAAAACCGAAACAAAACAGCAAAGACTTCAAGCACCCTTGGAGAGTATGTTCAAGTTTTATTTCTGTTGCTGTGGTATACTACCCTGGCCAAAAAAAAAATGAGGAAGAGAAGCTTATTTCAGGTTACAGTCCATCATAGAAGACAAGTTCACAGCCACAGGAGCTTGCAGCAGGTCACAACCAGTAGGGACAGAGAGAAATGACTGCATGCACGCTTGCAGGCTTAGTGCTTGGCTAACCCTCTCTACTCTTACATAGCCCAGGTCCCCAGGCCAGGGTATGGTCTGGGTCTTCCCACATCAGTTAATGGAATCGAGACCATCCGACACAGGTCTCCTGCAGATCCCCTTCCCCAGTGATTCTCAGGTTGTGGCTAATTGGTATTTAAAACTAACCATCATGATGCCGGGCAGTGGTGCATGCCTTTAATCCCAGCACTCGGGAGGCAGAGACAGGTGGATCTCTGTGAGTCTGAGGTCAATCTGGTCTACAAAACGAGTTCCAGGACAGGTTTCAAAGCTACACAGAGAAGCCCTGTCTCGAAAAACCAAACAACCAACCAACCATCATGAAGGTAGGAGTGCAAACTCAGTTCATAGCGCATACTTTCCCTCATTTCCCACTTTACCCACAAGGAACCTGAAGCAGAGTCATTAGGTAATTTGCCTAATTATGATGAGAGATGAGAAACACCTAGGAGTCAGCCAGGGCCCTGCCTCCTTCTCTAGTCCTGTGAAGGTTAGTCCTATAAAAGTCCCTTTCTTTCCCTGTTCTTCCCAATGGTGTTTTGTAAGATTACCCAAATGCTTGCCACTATCTGAGTCATGAGAGTTGGAATATCCGAAACTGAGCATTTCTCCACTTGAAGCCACTGATGTTCTTCTTTCTCTTTGCTCCGTCACCCACCCCTCCCTGCTCCTCCTGCTCCTGAGTATTTCTCCTCAGAGGCCCCATCTCCACACTCACACTATAGCCTCCACTGTGCCAAGATGCAAAACCCCTCAGCCCCAACCCACTCAGCCATGTTCAGATTTCATAGCCATTGGCTCACCTAACTCCTGCAGGCTTGGTACACTTGAGGGAACCTGCATTGCTTAGGGATTAGATGGCACAGGGTTCCGTGAGCCATGACTTAACTGCCAGTAAACGAGCCTGCCAGAGCCAATAGACTGTTATCCTGTTAGTATTTTTCTGGTACTCTGATGAAATGATTGAAGCCAAGATGTTACTTCCCATCTCTGGAGGCCAAATGACCCAGTAGCATGGCACCAGCTCTGATGATGGCTCTCTTGATCACCTTACCTTACAGCAGATGGCATCATCATGGTCTTGCATAGGGGACGGAAAGGATGCTGCGTGGAGAGACAGCAAACAGGAGATTCAGTCTCATTTCCTTCTTGAACTAACAGGTCCCCTGAGCATGACATCTGTTCCTGAGAGGGCAATGTCCCCAGTGACCCAGTCTCCTCCCACTAGGCTCCACCCCTGAAAGATTCTATCACTACTCACACTGCCACCCTGGGGACCAAGGGTCCTACCGTCTTGTCAATGATGACGCCAAGACTCTAAATGTACTGGAATTCCTGCTCTGTAGATGCTCCTAGGACCAGAGTATCTGCAAAGCCTTCAACCCTTAAGTGTGAGTTCAGTCCTTTGATAAAGGAAAACGGGGGCTGGAGAGATGGCTTAGAGATTTAAGAGCACTGACTACTCTTTCAGAAGACCCAGGTTCAATTCGCGGCATCCATATGACAGCTCATATCTGTCTGTGACTCCAATTCCAGGTGATCCAACACAGACATACATGAAGGTGAAACACCAATTCATATAAAATAAAAATAAATTATAAAAAAGGCAAAAGATACTCAGAAGCACACTTGAAGAAAGATGAGGGTCGTCTAGCTGATGGAGAGCAGGCTAAATTGCTCTTCCAAAGGACACACTCTCCATGTCCTGGAAGCCAACTCTGACTTCTTCCAAAAGAGGAGTTTGTAGTTCTCTGTGAGCCACAGCAGGATGCTTGGCATCAGGGATCCTGGGTACCTGCTCTGAAGAACAACATTCACAAGGATGTGGACAGGTCAGGATATCTGTGTATAGACCAGTCTCTGATCTCTGTTCATCAAATGCAGCCCCTTAAAGTACCGCCTCAGAGAAGAGCTGAGTGACAAACATATGACAAACAAGCCATTCGAACACAAAGATAATGTCTAATCAAAATCTCCTAGATGTGGGCAGATTAACACATGCCTATAATCCCAGTGCTCAGAAGACTAAGGCAGAGTTCAAAGCCAGCCCGTGCTCCATAGTGAGTTCAAGGCCAGTCCAGGCTACAGAGTAAGATTATATATAGTTAAATCTGGGAAACTTACAAATCAAATCACAAGCTCCAAAACACCAGAGCGGCCCTGAGGATGTAGCTAAGTTTGGTAGACTACTTGCCTAGCATGCTCAAAGTCTGGGATTCCTTTCCTAGCACCCCATAATGACACACCCCATAATCTCCCATAATCATACCCCATAATCACATGCTTGTAATCTCAGCATTTGGGAGATAGAGACAGGCCAGCTTGGGTGACATCCAAGGCTATATCAGATTACAGAATGAGTGAGACTCTGCCTCAAAAAGTAACCCATGACCCAAGTTAGTCACAAGCTAGAAAACACCAGAACCCATACCAGTTCAGAAGAACAAACCAGAAAGGACCAACACCCCTAAACTTGGCTTGGGTGAGAGGGAAGGGTACTCCAGTCAAGAGACACATGGTACAGTGACATCATCTCCACCACGGCCCCTCTCTCCCTGCTGCAGGACATTCTGGTAACAGAACAATTTGTAAAAGTCCTGGATGGGGTCTGTGCCGTTCACCCTCAGCTGGATGTGCTATACAAGGGATTGCAGAATCTCTCCAGCAGGAAAACCACCTCTCTGTGGACCAACCCCATGAAACTGATCCAGGTGAGCCCCTTAGAGCCTCAGAGAACCCTGGAGGAATCTGCCACATGGGTCCCAAATCACCCACCCAGCACTGGCTGTGTCTGAGTGTCCATAGGTCCTTTCTAATAAGGTTCCTTGCCATGGAGACCTGGAGCATTGCCCTAGGTCATTGGGTCACTGGATACTGCGCCTCACCCCAAAGAAGAGAAGAGCTGAGATATGGTGGAGGGGGGAGGCGGAGAGGGGATGGAGGCACAAGATGGAGTCTGCAACCTGGGATCTGCCTTTTACTAATGTGTCACCAAAGGCAAGTCATTGAGGTCTTAAGTGCCTCAGTCTTTCCACCTGTAAAATGGGAAGAGATGAAAAGGGTGGTTGTAAAGGATTGAATTACTCAGCGGTTATCATGAGGTGCTGAGAGTAATGTCTAGACATAGCAAGTGCCCAGAGCTTGCAGACTCTTCCTGAGACTGGATGGCCCCTCAGGCAGCGTCTGGACTCTGACTGATAGATACGCTCTGCTCCTCACTTTTCAAAACTAAATCTAAAAAGGTCTTACATGAAAATTATGTGCAAAGTTCAAGAAGGCAGAAGGTATCAGGTTTGTTTAGGAAAAAAGTGACGCTGGTGGAGCCAAGGGGAGGTAGGTTTTACAGGACAGCCAGATGCAGAGCGAGGGTCCCACCCCTTGTTTTAAAAGAATATAGAAATGGACCAGGCAGTGGTGGCGCACGCCTTTAATCCCAGTGCTCAGGGGGCAGAGGTGGGTGGATCTATGAGTTTGAGGCCAGCCTGGTCTACAGAGTGAGTTCCGGGACAGCCAGGGCTCTACAGAGAAACCCTGTCTCAGAGAGAGAGAGAGAGAGAGAGAGAGAGAGAGAGAGAGAGAGAGAGAGAGAGGAAGAAGGCATGAGTCAACAGCAGCTGAAGACTCTGAGCCAGATGCCACCGGATCTCCAGCGGTGCAGACTGCAAACACAGTACTCAGAATACCTGCCTGGGATACATGCAGAGTGGGTTCAAGGCCAGCCTGGGCAACTTAACAAGACCCTGTCTCAAAATACTAGGTACAAAGAAGGCTAGCTAAGTATATAGATCAGTGCTAGTGCATTTGTTTAACGTATGCGAGGTTCCAGGTTCAACCACAGCACCATAAAGAAAAAAGAGAGTATAGGAAAAAAATCTTCAGGTACAGACCAAACAAGACATCTGTGTACACTATATAGTTGGAAAGAGGCGACCATGTGTTTAGAAAGATGGGATGGAGTCAGTAATGACCAGAAGAAAATGTCACAGAAGAAATATCACAAACGTGACCACGGTCACAAACTTCATCAGAATTTGAAGTCAGGACATCCCAGGATGAGGCAAGAGAAAAGAAGGACTTCCTAGCAGAGGCGGGGCTGGGGAAGGTCCTGGATGAATGGGAAGAATTGGAGTGATACAGAGCCTGGAAGACGGTTCTAGCAAGAGGGTTTCCGCCAGCGGAACAGGGAGGGTTTGCGCACTGACAGTGCAGGCAGCCTTCAGGGGCACTGGAGACAGAACCACGTCAGTCCAGTTGTTGAGGATCCTGGGATGCCAGACTCCGAAAGAAGCCGGAAAGCCAAGACTGGGCTAGAAGTGGTTGGTATCCTCAGACTTCAGACCCTGAGTTGGGGTTGGATTCCATCCGGCATAGGAAGCCATGAGAACTGTGGGGCCCTGGAAGAGGCATGAACCCGCCAGAACTAACGGGTGACCTTTCTGACTCCGGGGAGTGACATGAGAGGATACCAACGGAAATGCTACTTTTAAGGTGCCTGGCAAGGCAGTTCCCCACGTGTACATTGTAGGGAAACTGTGAGAACCCCAGGTGTGCCCAGAGCCTGTCCAACCAACCGTGCAGCAGTTGCGTGATCCCTCACCTGAGGGAAACCCCACTCACCAGCCACAAAGCACCCACTGTGCCAGTGTTAATAGAGACCATTTCAAAGCCAAATTCCAGACTTAGATCCGGTCACCGTCTGTGCCTCTGTGATACTAGGGGCTGCTTAGCAGCTTTGGTGTCCCTCTGTGAAGTCAGGGAGTGGATGGGGTAAGTGGAGCCTCTGTTGGGTTGGGGTGAGGCTGCTATCACGCCTGTGTCTGCACTTGGTACTTGCTCTAAAGCAGTATTTAAAGTACAGATGCCTCAAGTTGGAGCTGCCTTCCCCAAGCATTTCTGGGTCCAAGCGTGTGGGCCACCCTTTGGGGGCTGAGGGGAGAGGTGTGGTAGCCGTAATAAAGGCAAGTGCTTGCTCCTGGCACCTCCTGCTCCTCTCAGAACTACACAGACCAACAGAAGATCTCAACTGTGGAGTTCTTCAAGAGCTTGAATCCATCGGGATCAATGACAATGCCTGTGGGGGACTTTCGGAAAGCCATGATACAGGTGTGCTGATTCCCGGGGACTCTGGGTAATGAGGGGTGAGGGAGCGGAGCAGAGAGGCAAGCATATGCTTGCATTTCACACTGTCCTGTGAGGTTGGTTGAGGGCACTGCCATCATTCATCTGGACTTAGAGGGAAATGCAACACCTCCCTCAACCCTCTGCCCAAATCTGTCACGTGGCCTGATGCCACGCCTCACCCCAGACATATACGTTCATCTCAGGGGCTTCCCCCCGGCCCCCATCGTGTTGTGTTTGGCTCCTAGGAAGATGAAAGTGAGAGTGGGGGAAATGGCCATTTCCCTGTAGCTCCCACACTCTACCTTCCACCTTCCCAGCTTACCTGAGCCCCCACGGTCCCTCTTAGCAATATAGTGATTGGAATGGAGGTCCCCTGAAATGTTTGCATGAAGGGATCAGTTGTGACAGCATCCTGGGGAGGCCTTGGGAGAAGGGTCTAGGGGCCTGGGCAGGGATGAATGCTTAGTGCCCGGACCCATAGAGCAAGAGGGTTGGCCAGGATTAGGTATCCGGGAGCAAGGATGACCTTCACATGCTGAAGAGCACAGCTTCCGTCCCCCTCAGCAAGCCACTCATTGCTCCTGGATCCTGGGACCTTGTCACTTTCCAGAAGCGGGGGTCACTCTGGAGGCAGGCCATGCCATGGAAAGCAACTGCCTCTAGTACCTCCCTGTGGTAGGTGCGGCCACCTCTGAGTCCTCAACTGCCACCACTGGTTCCAAGAGTGAGACATTATTGGGGGGGGGTGTCACTGGGTGTGAAGGAGCAGAGGGATCCATAACGCACTACCCCCACCTTCTCAGCAAAACAAGGTCCCCATCAACCGGTACCAGGTCAGGGAACTCCTAAAGAAGCTGGATGAGAAGAAGGGGATGGTGGACTTCAGGTGAGCATGGCCTTCCCCAGGCTTGCCAAAGGGCCCTAGTGGGAGGGGCATCAGCCCGGAGACCCAGCCATCTGTGTTTTGTGAGATAGCGGACTCTACTTACAGTGGACCAGAGGCCCCGCCCAGATCCCACGACCGGGCCCCAAAGCTCTCTCTCCTTCCTTCCCATCCTCAGCTTCCTTACATAGCAAGACTCGAGCAAGACACTGGGACCTGTGCCTGAGGAACGCCAGCCTACGTGACAGAGGGACAATGTTCAGGCCTGCAAGGTGAGGACAGGAGAGACTGGGAGAAGGGGCATGCCGAAGACCAAGGGAGGCATCACTGGGGCAGTGCTTCAGCTAGGTCCGGCAAGATGGGTAGACGCATGCCACGTTTCTATTATAGAGGTCCAGGACATCTTGTGGGAGTAAGTTCGCCACTTCCATGACATGGGTTCTGGGGAGCAAATTCGGGTTGTCGGGCTTCTGGCAAGGGCCATTAACTGTTGAGCCATCTCTCTGGCCATTTGGGCCGTGTGCATGTGTGTGTGCATATGGAGGCCAGAGGATTGGCATCTTCATTGACTGTGCTCCACCTTAATTTCTGAAACAGTGTCGCTCACTGAACAAGGAGCCCTCTGATTGGCTAGATGAACTGGCCAGTGAGCTTCCTAACCCAGGTCTAGCTCTAGGATGCCATCATACAGGCGTTTGTGTGGGCATTGGGGATCTGAACTCAGGTCCTCACGCTCGCATGGCGGGAACCTTACCATCCCCCCAGCCTATCATTCCCCCATTCCCTTTCCTTTCAAATCAGCTTCTTAAAGGCTGGAAATCACAACAGCCGGTCAGGTCTGGGGAGACGCTCCAACAAGAGAAGTCCTGGCAAGTTGTGGAGGCTGTGAGGAGATTCAACCAAAGGGCAGATGGATGGATGCCATGACAAGAGCTAAATGCCATAAATAGAATCTCTGTGCTGCTGATGTTGGTTCTGAGCATCTCTGTCTGTGCTGCTGATGTTGGTTCTGAGCATCTCTGTCTGTGCTGCTGATGTTGGTTCTGAGCATCTCTGTCTGTGCTGCTGATGTTGGTTCTGAGCATCTCTCTCTCTTTCTCTGTGTGTGTGTGTGTGTGCTGATGTTGGTTCTGAGCATCTCTCTCTGTGTGTGTGTGGGGGGGTGTTGCTAATGTTGATTCTTGGCATCTCTCTCTGTGCTGCTGATGTTGGTCCTGGACATCTCTCTGTGTGCTACTGATACTGGTTCTGGGCATCTCTCTGTTCTGCTGATGTTGTTCCATTCACTGGGGTGGGGGAACACTCGGGGTTATGTGACATCAAGAGGACACAGTCTACGTGGTCTCATTCATAGCCACAAAGACTAACTGGGAATGTAGAATTGCTAGACAGAAGGAAAAGAGCCTACAGGGAATGGGTTAAGGCCCAAAAGTCGTGGTCATGGTCGTGTAAACTCGGTCAAGGGGAAAGACTGTAGACGGGAGGCAGTGGTAGGAGAAAGAGCCACTGAAGAAACAAGGGCCCTTTAGAAGGAAACTTTGTGGGGCCACATGGGCTCTAGGATAAGAAACCAAAAGACTTGGCATCTAGTCCAACTTGATCACAGCATGACCTGGCCACTTGACCTTGGAGCCTCCGTGGTCTTGCCTGACCAATGGAACAACAAAACTGATTTCTCGGTGTGTTCCAGAGCTTGTCATTCTGTTAGGTTTTAAAATGGCTCAGGTGGCAAAGGTGCTTTCTGCACAAGCCAGTTTACCTTAATTCAATCCTGGAATCCATGACGGAAGTAGAGAATGCTTGGATGTTGTCCTCTGACCTGCATATGCATGCTGTGGTGTGAGTGTACACACACACACACACACACACACACACACACACACACATGCACACAAGCATGCATGCATCCACACATACTACAAAAGGGTTTAAGTCTTGAGAAAAGAGACAGGCAAAGCCAGGTGTGGTCACCCATATCTGCAATCCCAGCACTCTGGAGGCCAAGACAGAAAGTTTATTGCCATAAGTTTGAGGTTGGCTTAGCTTACATAGTGACTCCAAGGCCAGTCTCAAAAAAACAAAAGAAGCCAGAGAGGTGGCTCAGGAGTTAAGGGTATTGTGGCATACACATACCTACACCCACATACGTGAATGCAAAAAGTGGGGAAGAAAGAAGAGAAAAAGAAAGGCAAGATGCAAGAATTTTGTAAAAAGAGGGGAAGGAAGAGCCATGAGCACATACAGTGCTCAGGTGGGTTGGTATTTTAGTTAGGGTTTCTATTGCTGTGAAGAGACACTGTGACCACAGCAACTCTTACAAAGGAAAACATTTAATTGGGGTGGCTCGATTACAGTTCAAAGTTCCGTCCGTTGTCCTCATGGTGCAACATGGCAGCATGCAGGCAGAGATGGTGCTGGAAAAGCAGCGGAGAGTCCTTCAGCTTGCAAGCAACAGGAAGTGGTCTGAAACACTGGGCAGTAGCTTGAGCATACATGAGACCTCAAAGCCCACCTCCACAGTGACATACTTTCTCCAACAAGATCACACCTACTCCAACAAGGTCACACCTCCTAGTAGTGCCCCTCTCTCTTCTTTCAAGTCACCACCATTGGCCAGGCTGTGGCATGCTGAAGGGTGTCAAGTATAACATCACCAGTTACCACTGTGGAGCAGTCAGGGCAGGCAATGCCTATCTTATGCGTGTGATAACAAGACAAGCAGATGACTCACAGGTCAGTACCACAAGTGGCACAACCTAAGCTGAAGTTGAGTCTCCAGTAGCTGGGTGGTAAAATAAGAGCTCAGGGTCACAGCAAGGATGGTGGAGAAGGTGCAGCAGACATATCGGGGTGTTCTGTGGCTGTTGGAACTGTCTCCTCAAAGGAAGGTGAGGTTTTTGAAGTCAGGGATGTTTTAAATCTTTCATAACCTACAAACTTATTACGGAGCATCCATAACTGATAGGGCCTGGGGATTGCGTACGGCTGAAACGAACATCCAAATGTGTAAGACAAAAAAAAAGGGGGGGAAATTAGGATGGTTGTGCATCAGTTAAAGCTCCTGTTTCTTTCTGTTCTTCTTTGTATAAAATTGAAAAGGGAGCAATGATCACTATACATTTGATTCTCTTTCAGGCTGATTTCTGGGAATGATGGAGATTCTAGACAGCTAAAATATACGCCTATGACCAGTTCCAGCCCTCTAGGTCACCCATTGACCCTGACACTCCACTCTAAGTAAGTGAGAGACAGATGGTCAAACCCAAACCTTCCCCCAGTATCCCAAGAGGCCTCCCCCAAAACCGGGTTGTTTTTGCAACTCCCAAAGGTGGCGTCATTCCCATTTGTAGCCACTAGGTGTCAGGTTAGCCTCAAAAGTCCTCTTTAGAGACGGTCCCTAAACTTGGAGTCTTCCAGGAACTTCTTCCAACATCTTGAACGTCTGCCCCTGGAACCCACCCTGATCAGCCCCAGGGACCCAGGAGTCCAGACCAGCGCAGACCCCTCCAAGGCTCCGTGTTCTCACAGTCAATCGGGGTTACTAAGAACTGCCGTGCACTTCCGTAATCGGGAAGAAAAGTTAGCCCCTGGAGAGTTCCACAGCCAGTCCCCTATCTAGCCAGCCAGCTAGGTAGCAGGAAACAACACTGAGTAGGACTGCAGGAGCATCAGCAAGCCCAGCCCGACAAGCAAACCAGCGGGAGCATGGGAGGTGGGGAGGGGCTGCGGCAACTCTTTCTCTACTGGTAAACCATAAGCTTAAGCGGGAGGACCCGGTAGGAATAGCGGAGGCCATCAAGGAGAGAGATAAACCTAGAGACTGCTGCACCCTAGGACACAGGAGCCTGGGTTTATCCCTCGTTCCAAACTCCAACTGGGCTTTGAGAACAAGCTCTGTGTCTTCCCAGGACTGTAGAATGAGCACCCTTCAATTCATTTCCCAGTTAGGAGGAGTTCGGCATCCTGTCTACGCTCTCCCGGGTAGTAAAGAACAACGCTGAGATTCAGGACCCTGCAATGTGTCTTAACCCTGTCCCTCTGAGGCTGCCTCGCACCTTTTCACCACCAGGGGGCAGTTTAAGGCGGATCGCTCTGAAGATATCAAAGTGGGAAATGCATTGCGAGGGCTGGAATGGCTTGTGAGAGGAATCCCATTCTCTTCAGTGGTTAAGTCCCTCCGATCCCCACCCCGACCTCCACTCCCACGGGGCTCAACTATCCCACTGGGGGAACTAAAGTGGCGGGTCACTGGGTGGATGCCTCTGTGTGCTAGCGCCATAACGCAGTCAACCCATGTAAATCCTGGCATTTTACAATTCTCAGTTTGAAATCTACCTAGCTTTACCAGTTATCTATCACCTTCGTGACCTTGAGCAGCGGGTTCCATGTTTCTGGCTTCAGTTTTCTCATCCGTAAATGAGGGTGATAATAGTACCCTTTCTTTTATAGAGCCCTGTGAAGAGTTAATGGAATAACGTATATGAAACCCTTTCTTGTTTACCTGTCTCAACCTCGTTACAGCGGTATTCCACTCCTGAGAGAGGGGAGTGGGAACTATAGGACCCAAAGGGCACAGGCGGGGCCCACTCAATACACCCCAGTACTGAATCTTAAAAACGCTCTGGATGAGTTTCAACCTCCAGCCTTGGCTAAGGCTGGCAAACAGCCCAGGGTCTTAAGAATGACATGGAAACAGGAGGAGGAAACTCCAGAGCTAGCTCACACGGTGGGGTGATGGGGCAGCGCAAGCTCACCAACCAACAGAGCGGGATGCCAGCCCCACCCTCAGTCCTGGGGAAGGCACCGACTCCATATTCAGAAGCTTCCATACTAGAAGCAAGCACCATAACCCACTTGTTTCTCAGAGCAGGTGTGGTCCTGACGCTGGTTAGGAATGGGTGAGAGAGCGTACGCACGCCACCGCCTCCAAAGTCCGTCCTGGTGGCAGCTACAGTGTCCTCAGGAAACCAAGCCTGCCCTGCCAAGTGGGGGCTCGGGATTTGTTTGGTTTTAAACAAAAGAAAACATTGGCTGGCAAAGCTAGCCTGTGTCCTAAGACCCTGGCTTCTAACCAGCAGCCTTGAACCAAAACGAAGGAAAGGCTCTCAGGAAGCATTCCAGGGGGAGAGGAAGGCTGGGCAGCTGTGGAAGCTGGCTCCCAACGCAGCAAGCCCCCCAGGGGAGAATAGTGGCTTGATCCTCAGAGGGTCCTCACCGGCCCTCCCTCCTCCCCCTCCCTACGTCCTCACCTCTGGTCTCACACTGCAGCCCAGACTGGCCTCAAGCTCTCTGCGATCCTTCTTAGCCTCCTGAGGGCTAGTCTCTTAGACAGGAGCCATCATGCCTGGCAGGGAGGTTTGTTTGTTTTTTTTAATCTTTGTCTTACCATGGATTTTGAGAGTGCTTGATGATGCCAGGATATCTGGCTGGCTGCTATGAGTTCAAGATGCTTGGTACACAACATTCCTGCTTGTACAAATGTGTGCAGATACAGTTTTTTTAAAAAAAGAAAGCATTTGCCATATTGAAGTCAGACTAGGGCTAGAGGAGAAACCCCTTGTCCCCAGCTTAAAAACAATAGGTTGTCGGTCTTTTCTGTAGTTCTTAGACAAAGAGTGCCAAAACCCTTGGAATTTCCTGAGAAGAAATGTCTTTGTCGTGGTAATGGATGATTTACACAACCCTCAGATGGCTTTAGGATGGGAGCTGATCATCAAAAGGACCAAGACTACAGCTGGGCCTTCCAATCCAGACTCAGATGTCCCCCTCCCAGGAGGATGGGTTGGAGGTAGAGTTCAATCCTCTGGCCTCCTTCTGTCAGTCATGCCCACCTCATGAAGCTCCAGAAAACCCTGGCTCCTGGAGTGTCTGGTGGCAAACAGTCATTGTGCCTCGAGGAGGTGGTGTGTCCAGACGCCACAAAGAGGGGTTCCCAAGCGTCAGCCCTCGAATCCTGCTCTAAGTTCACCTTCATTTGGCTGTCCTGGAGTGCTATCCTTTATGAGTCTGGTTTATTTTTAGTGTGTGTACCCACGCACGCAGGTACATGTTTTAGAATATGTGCATGTCACAGTGTGCATGTAGAGGTCAGAGGACAGCCTCAAGTGTGGGTCTTCACCTTCCATGGTGTTGGGTACAGATTCTGTTTGCTGGTATGGCTGAATACTTCTGGATATCAGGTCGACCAGCTCCCTGTTTCCTCCCATCTTACCATGGGAGGGGTATGAGTCCAGACACAAACCACTCTGTCTGGCTTTTACATGGGCTTCTGGGTTCCAGATTCAGGTTTCCAGGCTCGAGTAGCATGCACATTTACCAAACGAGCCACCCGCCCCAGCCTGCAGCCTTTATGACGAAATTATAATTGTTGGTGCAGTACCTGCAGCAAGGGGGAAATAGGACCCTCAAACTTTTACATGGTCAGTCAGAAATGCAGACATCTAGAGATCCCATTTGCAGCTAGTGTCTTAAGTAGCAGTCCTGCAGAGGATTGAGCCCTTAAAACCACGGAGTCTTCGTACAGGGAGGGTTGAGGGTGAGTAGGGTCAATGAGAATTGCGGCAGGAGCCATCAGAGTTAGCCCAAGTTAAGCGAGAAACACGAGTGTACGCAAAAGCATGCTCATGTCTGAATTGGTTGTGTGTTCCATACTTAAACAGGCACCTGTCAGAGACAGAAGCCCACAAGAACTGGCCTCGTCCCTGAGAGTCCTGCTGAGACGCCACCTCTCCGTGTTGTGTTCTACTTTTCCCAGCAGGCGGCGCTCTGACCTTACAAGCCCTCCATTTGGGCTAAGATTTACCCAGTTCTCTGAAACCTGGTAATAGGAAAAAGGGAAAAGAAAACAGAACCCTGCTGGCTCAAGAAAATCAGATTCCTATTGGCTATAAAAAAAAATGAAGAAGAGAGTGAGCGGGGCAGGGGAGGGATGGGAAGGAAGGAAGAAAAGACGGGAAGAAGGGAGGGAGGGAGGGAGGGAGGGAGGGAGGGAAGGAGGGAGGAAAAGAAAGCAGCCATGTCATTGGCATCGACAGCAGCACACAGCATACTGACAACCTAGGTCAGAACCTCGACCTGCCTGGGGAGCAGCTTCTCGACATGGATAGTTTAGGTCCTGTGGGTGCCAAGCTAGGGCAACTCAGGGAGTCCCCTCTTTTAAAAATGCAGACAACGTTAGGAGACAGACTAGATATTTATTTAGAATTGGGGCCTGCGAGAAACTGCAAAAGCTGATGATGTGATGAACATCAAAACCTGGGGCCTCGGAAGGAGCTTCTTTGGGAGCCCCCAACATGTCCCCTGCTGTATGAGGATCCCCAGCCCCAGCTGCTCCTTTTTGTTCCCCAGCAAGGAGTGTCCAGTTGCAGGAAGGGGAGTCCGGGGCAGTGTTCCACCCTTCCTAGGGCAAAGCCAGTCTGCCTCCTGAGCCTGCGGTGCCAAGATAGGGACTAGAAGACCTTGGGCTCCAAAGTTTCTCTCTAGAGAAGCTGTGCCAGCACTGCCCTTCCCTGTCTGTAGAGGAGACAATTGTAGGCACACTGCAAACAAGTGCGGAAAGCTATCCCTTCCCCCGACACACGAGGGGAGGTTGCCACACCAGCCCATCTCTTGAGTGGCTCTAAGTGTTTCTGCATCCTTGCTTCTTGGCCCCACAGTTGGTCCTCTGCTTACTTGCAATTTCGAACTTGTGATGCAGAAGTAACCCCATTTTGAGACGATTGGTGAAAATTCAGAATATAAATCCATCAGAAGAGAGGAAGGGAGCAAAAGCTATGGCTCAGCAGTTAAAAGCACTGGCTGCTCTTGATGAAGACCCAGGTTTGACTTCTAGCAGCCACGGGGTGGCTCACAACTGTCTGTAACTCCAGTTCCAGGGAGCCCTCTTCTGGCTTCTGCAGGCACCAGGCAGACATATAGTGCATGTACATATATTTCAAGCACATTAAAACAAAATTTAAAAACAAAGCAAGCCAGGCAGTAGTGGCACACACTTTTAATCCCAACACTGGGGAGGCAGGGACAGGCAGATCTACAGCCTGGTCTATAGAGGAAGTTACAGGAAAGGCTCCAATGCTACACAGAAGCCCTGTCTCGAAAAACCAGTGGAGGAATTTCTGAGTTCAATTCCCAGCAACCACATGGTGGCTCACAGCCAGCTGAAATGAGATCTGGTGCCCTCTTCTGGCCTGCAGGTATACGTGCAGGCAGAACACTGTATATGTAATAATAAATAAATCTTAAAACAAAACAACTCTTATCTCAAAATAAAAGAATAATGTTTTAATTAATTAATAAAAACAGAGGTGGACTCTAGGGTGCAGCTCAGTGGGTGGAATGCCTGCCTAGCATGCCTGAAGCCCTGGGTTTTAATCCTGGTAACACATAAATCATGTT
This sequence comes from Ondatra zibethicus, assembly GCA_004026605.1. Classification (NCBI taxonomy): domain Eukaryota; kingdom Metazoa; phylum Chordata; class Mammalia; order Rodentia; family Cricetidae; genus Ondatra; species Ondatra zibethicus. Next base: position 61,700 of record PVIU01002282.1, read on the forward strand.
GTGTGGTGGAACATAGTAGCAATTCCAGCTCTTAGGGTAGCAATAAGAAGATTGGGAGATAAAGGTCATCGTTTCAGGGGACAGGAGAATAGTTCCCAGCAGTAGGCATCTCACTACTGCCTGTAATTACAGCTCCAGGGAGTACAACATCTCTTCTAGCCTCCGCCAGCACCTACAAACATATGTGCAGACAGACACACAACAATAAATCCTTCTGTTTGTTTGTTTGTCTGAGACAAGGTCTTACTATAACTGCAACCCTGACTGTCCCTGAACTCACTCTGTAGACCAGGCTGGCCTCAAACCCACAATCTGTCTACCTCTACCTCCCAAGTGCTGGACCAAAGACATGAGGTGTGGGATCCTTCTGTCTATGTGTTGCTTTTATTGGTTAATGAATAAAGTTGCTTTGGCCTGCCAGAAGGGCAGAATAAAGCAAGGCAGGAATTCCAAGCAGAGATAGAGGAGAAAGTAGGCAGAGTCAAGGAGATGCCATGTAGCTGCTGAAGGAGACAGATGCCTGGGAACCTTGCCAGTAGGAAACAACCTTGTGGTGATGCACAGATTAACAGAGATGGGTTAATTTAAGATATAAGAGCTAGCTAGAAATACGCTTAAGCTATTGGCCAAACAGTATTGTAATTAATACAGTTTCTGTGTGATTATCTCGGGTCTGGGCAGCCTCTGCTAACAGGCATGGACCATCATGCCTGCCTTAAGGTAAGTCTTTATTTTTTTTTTAAAGATTTATGTATTTAGGGCTGGAGAGATAGCTCAGTGGATAAGAGCACTGCCTGCTCTTCCAAAGTTCCTGAGTTCAATTCCCAGCAACCATATGGTGCCTCACAACCATCTGTAATGAGATCTGGTGCCCTCTTCTGGCCTACAGGCAGACATCCAGACAGAATACTGAGAATACTGTATACATAATAAATAAATAAATCTTTAAAAAAAAGATTTATGTATTTATTGTGTATACAGAGTTCTCTCTGAAGGCCTAAAGAGTGCACCAGATCTCATTACAGATGGTTGTGAGCCACCATGTGGTTGCCGGGAACTGAACTCAGGACCTCTGGAAGAACAGCTAGCGCTCTTAACCTCTGAGCCATCTCTCCAGTCCATAAACCTTTTTTTTTTAAAGAAGACTTTCTTCAATGGAGTCTACATTCTTACAAGAGAAAACTGACAACAAATAATATATCATTCAGTAAATCAGACGTGGTGCAGGGGAGGTGGGAAGGGCTACAATTAAGCAGATGAGACATGGAATTTGACTAAAGGGTTGAGGCAATGAAGGAGTCCTGTGGATGCCTCCAGGAGGAGCCTTGCAGGCTGGGAGAGTTGCAAAGGCCCAGAGCAGAAGTGCACACGCATCGAAGAGCAGCCTCCCAGTTTCAGGATTATAGGTGTACACCACCCTACCTGGCAACCCTCTTTTCTTTATACATTACCCGCCTCAGATATTTGGTTTCAGCAACAGAAAATAAACTGAGATCCCTTTCCCTGCTCCTCCTAAAGACTCCGGGAAGATTTACTAAGTGGATATCAATAGGAGTGGTGATTTTACTCTCCACTCTTAGCCCACTATAAGATACCTGGACAGACCTGAAATAAAGGCCCAAGATGCAGTCTGAAATTCAGAGAAGAGTCCTCACCCACGAAAAGAATAAACCAGCTGGATGGTGGCAGAGCACACCTGTAATCCCAGCCCTCAGGAGGCAGAAGCAGGTGGATCTCTGTGAGTTTGAGGCCAGCCTGGTCTACAGAGAGAATTCCAGGACATCCGGGGCTACACAGAGAAATCCTGTCTCCAAAAAAAAAAATAAGTAAACCATGCTAGCATAATACTAAGCAAGAGAAGAGGGGGAGGGAAAACACCACAGGAAGGCAGCAGCCAATGTTCACTATCCAGACTAACTCTGAATATTAAAATGGCCTCAGTTCCCCAAACGAAATCCACAGACCAGTGAATTCAGGCAAAAGCTAAAGCTGTCTATTTGTTGCCTCCAACTAAATGTGTCTTACCACAAAAGATAGGTGGTAAACACACATGCATAAAAATTAAAGATAAAATTTTTCACAATAATTATCAGCATTGTTGGTTATGCCACAGTTGGGACTCTTCACTAGATGAGGCAGAGGTGGGTGATGTCTTCCCACTCGGTAACCACTGCCTCTCTTCTGTCTTCTACTGAGACAGAAACTTAGCATTCCTGGTACTCACTTCTCCAGTGTCCTAATCTGCTTGTCTGTCTGTGAAAAAATAATGATATCAACCTGGGGAGAGAAAGGGCTAATGTCAGATCGCTTGTCCCCATCACCCTGTATAATGAAAGGAAGTCAAGGCGGGAACTCAAGACAGCAACTGATACAGAGGCCATGGAGGAACACTGCTCACTGCCTTGCTCCCCATGGCTTGCTCTGCTTGCTTTCTTAGAGAACCCATGACCACCTGCCCAGGTGTAGCACCACCCACAGTGAGCTGGGCCCTCCCGCACCAATCACTAATCAAGAAAATGTGCCCCCAGACATGCCCACCGGCCAGTCTGATGGAGTCAATTTCTCAATTGAAGTTCTACCTTCCCTGATGACTCTAAGTGGTGCCAAACTGATGAAAAGCTAACCAGAACACTCAGCTTCCCTTGCAGCTACACATCCTTAGGTGACCCAGTTAGCCTAAGGTGACGTAAAGGGAAGTGTACCAGGGACCTCTGATGAAAGGAATAGGTGAGGAGGTTTGCCTGCCTTCCACTCTGAGTTGCCGTGGTCGTGTGAGGATGTGCTGTTTGGAACTGGGCATCCATCTTAGAGACTGCGGGTGGTGGGGCTGGAGAGAAGGGGCTGGCTGCTCTTCCAGAGGTCCTGAGTTCAGTTCCCAGCAGTCACATGGTGGCTCACAACCATCTATAATGAGATCTGGTGTCCTCTTCTACTGTGCAGACATACATGCAGGCAGAACACTGTATACATAATAAATTAATCTTTAAAAAAAGGAATTGCAGGTAGTGTCCCCAGTCATACTAAAGATGATGGAACAGAGAGAGGCTAGCAGGGCAGAAAGACACCCATCTCTGCATCGTCTTTGATGGCACCACTACCCCAAGCCCTTCTTGTGAAGTGGGCAAGTATTTCTAGGCTATTTTCAGTCCACTTCTCTGTTACTTGCGTTGTGGAATATTTGTTTACACTGTGTGAAGACATGCCATTGTGATTGGTTTAATGAAGAGCTGAATGGCCAATAGATAGGCAGGAGAGAATAGGCGGGATTTCTGGGAGAGAGAGAACTCTGGGAAGAAGAGAGGAGGTGGAGATGCCGGCAAAACTCGAAACAAGTCGGACACACAGTACAGAGGAGAGGTAACCGAGCCATATGGCAGAATGTAGATTAATAGAAACACGTTAACTTGAGTTATAAGGGCTAGTTGAGGAAAAGCCCAAGCAAAGACCATGCTTCCATAATTAGTAATAATCTTTATGCCATTATTTTCGGCCTGGCAGTCCCAACGAGAAAGTACAACTACAGCTATTTATCCTAAATCACCCTAGAAGATGAGCGCTCACACCACATTCTCCTTGCATGTGAACACTTTGTGTGTTCAGAGCCAGGCCATGCATCATGCTCAGACATGGATGTTCCCGCCATGCCCTAGTGATCTCCATGCCCAGATCATGCCAGGAACAGTGCAGAACTTGGGAAACGCAATGCATACATTTAAAGGACAGGCAGAAAGAAAGGCAAGAGGACCATACTCTCCGCCGCCCGGCTGTGGGTTTTCCCTGAGAGTAACTGTCTGGGTGAATGCCCTCAGACACTCAGGAAGACAGAGGGGATATCCCAAAGGTTGAAGCTCCAACAAAAGCAGGGCCTGGAGAGATGGCTCAGTGGTTAAGTGCACTGGCTGCTCTTCCAGAGGACCCAGGTTCGATTCCCAACACCCATATGGCAGCTCACAACTGCCTGTAGCTTCAGTTCCAGAGGATCCATCCAGTGATCCAGTGTCCTCTTCCAACCTCTACGGACACACCTCCACTTAGGCACACCCACAAACACATGACGTTTAAAAACTGCGAGCGCAGACACCCCAGCTGCATTGGGACACTGAGGCCTTGACTTCCATGGGCAAGGCTGAAAGCATACTAGAAATGCAGAAACCTCAACACCTTCCTGACAGCAACCTTCCCCAGTTGCCTAAGACCGCCATGTTACAGGACTTGGGGGGCAATGAGTCAGTCCAGTTAGACCCAAGGGTCCCCCATGAAGTCGGACACTCCCGACACAAGAGTGAAGATGTTCATTGAGTGGACAGGGCCTCCTTCCACAAAGCTAAGATCAATCCAACCCCCTTGCCAGCCCAGGCCCTATATAGGCCTCCGTCTGAATTTGTTCCTGGAACCTTTCCTAACCCTCAGAAGTTTCTCGGGATACAGGTGTTGGTGAGGAAATGCTGTCTAGTGGTGAGGGCACGGGCTTGGCACCAGCTTGACTTACATTGGATTCCTTATTGTGTATGGAAGTCTTATCGAGTGCCTAGGCTACGACCTTGAGTAGCACATCACAGATATGAGTGAATTCAAATGGCCGTTCTACTCGGTAACCTGGAACGCAAAGCCCTAATTAAAGAGGCACGTGTTAAACGATCATAAGGACATTCTTAGAAGAAGACACCAATCCAGGAGCCACTTCGTAGCTGTGGGGACAAGCCATTGCTTGTTAATCTGAATCCCACTCTTGTGACTCCCAGCGTCCTGACTAAGCACCCCCTAATGGAAAAGCAGAAGTGCAAATGACAGGCCCGGATGACTAGACCAGGCCATGAGAGCAGGGTCCTGGAGTTGGCCAGGGCCAGAGCAGCCCATCAGAGCAAGCGTTGGCCCATCTGTCTACAGGGTCTCACCTTTCTCAGCACTGACTTTGCCCAGTTGTCTGCCGGAGCCAGCCCACCTCCTAAACCAGGAAATGTTTGAGCACTAGCCTAGGTCCCGGCCTTCCCCATGGCTCAGGGAACTGAACGGCTCCAAAGACAGTTGCTGTACCAGCTTGTCGCAACCAGCAAGCATGCAGTGGCAGCATAAACAAAGCACCAAGCAGGGCCCTGCAGACATCTGGTCTGGGATGGGCACAGCAGCCTAGTGCTCCCTGGCTCCGCCCAGGAAAAACGACACTAACGGGGAACAGAAGACAGGACTGGACTCCACCTTTACCAGACTCCCACCAAGAGCCCTGATTGGCACTTGAGGGCCCTTGGTCCCAGAGTTCATCCCCAGCAGAGTCAGCCTCTCCCCTGGCCAACTGAAATGGATGATTCTGCAAGGAATCAGAAGGCCTAGTGGTTCCGTTACCTCAGTTCCCTAGTGTTCATGAGAAGGTAAAGCCTTCCATTGAAGATGTGCTGGAAGGGAGGGGGAACAGTGGGGTGGGTGGGTGCCCAGACTCTGAAGCCAAGCTCTTGAAGCAAATCTAGGAAAACTGGAGTGGACTGAGCAGGGCCAAGGCTTCCGGGGACTCTGTTTCATAGGTTCACAAATGGCATAAGGCTCCACAGTGAATTTCATGTTCTGTTGTTACTACCTTTTTTTTTTTTTTTTTTTTTTTTGGTTTTTGGAGACAGGGTTTCACTGTAGTTCTAGAGCCTGTCCTGGAACTAGCTGTTGTTATTATCTTAAACTTCTAAATTTTTTTTCTTTTTTTTTTTTCAGACAGCGTTTCCCTGTGTAGCCCTGGTTGTCCTGGAACTCACTTTGTAGATCAGGCTGGCCTCAAACTCAGAGATTCTGCCTCTGCCTCTCCTGGGATTAAAGGTGTGTGCCACCACGCCCAGCGGCAAAACATTTTAACTTTTAAAACAAATGACCTCAGAAATTATACAGCCCATCGTGTCTGGGGGAGGACCTTTTTCTTGTTTTAAGATATGATCTCAGTTAGCCCAGACCGATATGATTCGCCTGCCTCCACCTCCCGAGGGCTGGGATTGCAGAGCGTGGGGATTAAAACAGTATGCCACCACAACCGGTGGTGTTAGAGACCTAACCTACGCTAGACGCTTTACCAACTGAGCCAAATTCCTAACCCTGATGGGAGGGACTTTAAACATAAGAGGCCATCCTGCCTGGAGGTCAGCATTAGAGGATGTGGTGACAGTGAACCCCTTACTACTGTCTCAGTCACGCATTTCTGGGAATGGCAAAGAATGTGGTCAGGCCTCCGCCTTGGCTTGGCAAATGGAATTCCTGTCTCTAAGACAAAAGAGGCAGAGTCCAGGACTGACCTCAACAGGTGGCAGGTAGAGTCGGGGAGAGAGCAGCCGCCAGCCCTGGGATCCTGGGTGGTCTCCTCTATCTGCCGTGTGGGTAAAATGAGTGTACAGCTGATAGTCACCATGAGCTGGCAGTGCCTCTGGATAGGAGCCTGCAGACCAGAGAGGCTGCTGAAGACGCAGGAAGGGAGGAAGTGGTGGTAAGGCCTAGAGCCAGGAGGCTCTTTAGAATTCCAACCAGCAGGGCGGGCCCAGGCGAGCTCTGGCCTCTGGTCTCTAGCCAGTGGGTAATTCAGAAACTCCTCCAGATTGCTGCTGGGGCCTGCTTGCCTTGCTCCTCCTAGCTCAAGCCAGCTGCCAAGGCAGGTGGCCACAGCGGATCCACCTTCCAGCTGTGTCCCCGGTATTCACAGCTGCTCCAGGGTCAGTTGGTACCGGGAAGCTGAGCTGGTGGGAGGGGACTAGGCCTGGGGAGGATCCAGGCTCCACAGAAGAGGGGGAGAGAGGGCTCCACCCTTGTGTGCTGGGGTGAGGACAGTGGAGACAACCTCCAGACCTGTCTTCAGTCCAGCCTGGATTCTCCAAAGCCAGACAGCAGAAAACCCGCCCTCCCTGGCAAGAACAAGCTAGACAGCAGCCAGGGCCTCAGGCGGCACCACCCACTCTGCAACACCCACCTTCTGTCCAGAAGGCTGGGAACCTGGCCTTGAGTTCCTCCCTTAGCATCTCCCAAGTCAGCCAGTTCATCCCCTCACTGCACAGATGCCAGTTCTCCCAGAGCCCAGAAGAAATTGATACAGGCGCCTCGTCCTCACGCTGGTGAAGAGGTCTGTGGCCAGCCTGAGTTGGGGTGGCGGCGGGACAGGGCTAGATTTGGAGGGAAACAGGCAGAGAAACTGAGGCCTAGAAATGTTGCATGGGTTCAACAGCCAAACAGGCAACTGCCCCCAGGCAAGACCTCCTCAGCAATCTATCCTGAGCTCTCCAGGATAAGGCAGGTTCCAGGCTTGGTACTTAGCAGTCACAGGACCTGGGACAAACTACAACTTCCTCACCGCCAAGGGGAATGGTTCCAACACAGGTCACCATATCCTGCCTGGCTCTCCAGAAAACCAAAGGACAAGGCTTTGAACTCTAAACTATGTCACCAGACCTTGAGCAACCCAAGGCCTCAGCCTGCTCTTTACTGTGGCCTGCAGTGGCTTTGTTATTTAAGCTTTGAATGGAGGCTGCAGGAACCCTAATGAGGACCACAGGGGTGCATGGAGTGTCCACACCAGGGTGTCTCCAGACCATCTGCTCCCAGAACCATAGCCTGGAAGGGATACAGGCCCCTCCATTTGCTTATCCAAAGATAACTGAGCCATCTCACTACCCACTCAGAAGACGCAGCCCAGCTTGAGGTGGGACAGTGAGAAAGGTACCCGGCCAGCTCCTAGCTCCTTCCCTCTAGCAGTTAGCTAACACTGCTGTCTTCCCCTGGCCTGGAGAACCGCCTTTCTCCGTCTGATTTGGTGATGTGGGAGCAAGCGGAGGGAAGCTGATCTTACCTGAATGCCTTGCTCACATCAGTCCAAATCATTTAACATTTAAAAAAAGAAAGAAACGTTCTGGGGGCTGGAGAGATGGTTCAGCAGTTGAAAGTGAGTGTTGCTCTTGCAGAGGACCTGAGTTAGGTTCCCAGATCCTATATGGGGCAGCTCACAACTGCCTGTAAGTCCAGCTCCAGGGGATCTGTCGCCCTCTGCTGGATTCCATGGGCACCTGCACTCATGTGCACATAACCACATGAGACACACACACAAACAGGTAATTTAATATAATATGAGCCAAGTATGGTGGTGCACACCTTTAATCACAGCACCGGGGAGGCAGAGGCAAGGCTTTAGGGAAATGCCTCAGTAGGTTGAAACTGGAGCCAGATTGCTGTGAATGTGGGAGAAACTGAGGCTGTTCCCACACTATTCCTGTGCCCTAAGCTCCCATAGAAGGCTCAACATCTCCTCTGAAGGACTGTTGGCCCAACACATGCATGCCATGTAAAACTCCGCTGGAAAGTATCTGAACTCACTGGTCTCAGGGCAATCCCACCCCAGCTAGGCCCCTTGGCCACTCAGAAACACATTACTTTCCACATGGAGGCACAGAACCCAGCATGGGCAGGGCACGTGGCAAGGAGTTGAGCAAGACTAGGAGACGTCTTCCCAGTCTGAACTTCTGGATGTCTCCTGAGTGTTCTAGCAGCATATCCTAGGCTGCTTTCCATGGCAGACGGACTAAAGATTGGCTCCCAGGCCTTCTGCAAACTGCACGGAGTGAAGAATAAGAGGCCTTCCATGGTCCCACACAGCCATCCCGCCCTCCTCCACAGCCGCCCTGGGCAGAGCAGGCCCAAGGGGAGTTAAGATCAGACATGTCCCGGGAACATTTAGAAACTTCTCCAGCAGTGGGGTAGAGCAGTTTCATGACAGTTTAACAATTTAACTAAAATGATGGGACTCTAACTTCGTATGATGCTTTTCCCCTTCATCTTTCTAGCAATTTCTTCAAATTCCTTTAAGAAAGAAGCAGTCTATCAATGACAGGAATTAGAATAACATATTGAGTCTCCACCATACATGCTGGGAGACATTCTGCCCCAAGTGTCTTCTCATCTTGGTCTAACTAACCACCACATCAACATACTACATTAAAATGCACTACTTAGAGGGACAAGCTGGCAGTTGCCCTCTGACTCTAGCCTGGTTGGGGCCAGCTCTCCTGTTTTAGCAGGTTCAGATGGGGACAGTTGTTATCTGAATTTTCTGTCCTGCCCAATTCCCACAGTCGTTAAGTCTGAAAGAAATCACACAGAGGTCTACATCAACTATAAACTGATTGGCCCATTAGCTCAGGCTTCTTATTAACTCCTATAACTTATATTAGCCCATTATTCTTGTCTATGTTAGCCACGAGGCTTGGTACCTTTCTCAGTGAGGCAGTTACATTTTGCTTGCTCTGTGGCCAGGTCAGGACTGCAGAGGAATGGGCTTCCTTCTTCCCAGAATTCTCCTGTTCTCATTGATCTGCCTCTACTTCCTGTCTGGTTGCCCCGCCTATACTTCTTGCCTGGCTACTGGCCAATCAGCATTTACATATAATTGACAGAATACAGACCATTGTCCCACACCACTTCCCCCTCTTTTTTTTTGATAAACCTTCAGAGATAACAACAGCCCTATCTTTAAAATGGTTAACTGAGAAACCAATATGGGTTAAGCAGTGGCCTCTAGCTGAGGAGACGTTGCTTTACAACAGCTGGTACAAGATCAACTAGATGCTTGACATATAGAAGAATCTACCAGCCCTTGGAATTCTCCTGTACTTGTTGTTAAAAAGAAATCTGGAAAATGGAGAATGGTGACAGATCATAGAGCTATCAACAAGGTTATTCAACCTATGGGCCCTCTACAATCTGGAATTCCTCTGCCTTCTCTGTTACCAAAGGGATGGGCTCTCATAGTTATTGATTTAAAGGATTGTTTCTTCACTATACCTCTACAAGAAAAGGATAAAGAAAAGTTTGCCTTCACAGTGCCTACTTATAATAATTCTCAGCCTACTAGGAGACATCAATGGACCATCTTCCCACAGAGAATGCTCAATAGCCCCACCCTGTGCCAATACTTTGTCAGCCAGCCACTGGAAATAATACGTAAGCAATTTCCTAAGTTTATAATCTACCATTACATGGATGACATTTTGTTATCTGATTCAAATACAGATACTTTAGAAAGGATGTTTGAAGAAGTAAAGAAAGTCTTGCTTAAATGGGGATTACAAATTTCTCCTGAAAAGATTCAAAGAGGAGATTCTGTTAATTACCTAGGTTACAGAATAGGTTTACAGAAAATTAGAACACAAAAGGCACAAATTAGGAGAGACCAGTTGCAGACTCTTAATAACTTTCTTTTTTTAATATTTAAAATTGTATGTGCATTGGTGTTTTGTCTACATTTGTGTCTGGGTAAGGGTGTTAGATCCTTGGAACTGGAATTACAGACAGTTGTGAGCTGCCATGTAGGTGCTGGTAAATGAACCCAGGTCCTCTGGAAGAGCAGTCAGTGTTCTCAACCAATGAGCCGTCTCTCCAGCCCTGACTTTCAAAGATTATTGGGAGACATTTCCAGTCTATGACCAGCTGTTGGGATAACACCTGATCCAATAATTCATTTAAACAAAACCTTAGGTGGGGGCTAGAGAGATGGCTCAGTGGTTAAGAGCATTGCCTGCTCTTCCAAAGGTCCTGAGTTCAATTCCCAGCAACCACATGGTGGCTCACAACCATCTGTAATGAGGTCTGGTGCCCTTTTCTGGCCTGCAGGCATATACACAGATGGAATATTGTATACATAATAAATTAATAAATAAATATTAAAAAAAAAACCTTAGGTGGTGATAAAGACTTGAATAGTCCCAGAGAATTAACAGCTGAACCAGAAAAGGAATTGACGATTGTTGAGGAAAAATTACAGGAGGCATATGTGGATAGGGTAAATCCAAATCTTAATTGTATTCTAGTCATATTGTCTTTCAGAATTTCTCCTACAGGAATTTTTTTTCCTGCATCACTTGCCCCTTTTAAAAAAAAATCAAGAACATCCATAATCCATATTTTGGGAATGTGGGCATAGTATTCCAGGCTACTTCCTGCTGGTTGGGGGCACTGATAATCTTATGGGGACCTAAAGAAAATTTAAAATTATGATCAAGTCCTGACAGGAGTATCCTGTGAATCTTGATCATCTCAGGCAGCAGTCTTTAATCTGTTCTGGATGTAGAACTCAGACATCTGGGCCATCTGTTCCTACTGGAGATTTCTCAGGTGGTCTTCCTTGATCAAACTTGTTTTTTCTTAACTCAGAATGAATCCATAGCCTCTCATTTCCTGTGAATACAAAAGCAAATCCTCTTCTCCAAAGCAACATATCTTTTGACTTCAATTTTGAAGTCAAGGTATTTTCAAAATACCTATCTTGGGGGCTGGAGAGATGGCTCAGAGGTTAAGAGCACTGGCTGCTTTTCCAGAGGTCCTGAGTTCAATTCCCAGCAACCACATGATGGCTCACAACTATCTATAATGAGATCTGGCTCCCTCTTCTGGCCTGCAGGCATACATCCAGACAGAATGCTGTATACATAATAAATAAATAAATCTTTAAAAAAAATACCTATCTTGGATTAATTCAGCAGCATTTATAAGCAAATATCTTTTAGCAGCTGTTGCTCCTTCCTCAGCATTCAAACAATTCAAAGAGAGCATAATAACATATAGTATCCAGACTCTCTGTGTATTTTTCATCTTTACGTGGCTTTATTTTAACCTCTATTTCTTTTATTTTTACTTTTAATTTTTGGCATTTTGAGACAGATTCTCTGTGTATTTTTGGCTGTCCTGGAACTCCCTCTGTAGACCAGGCTGTCCTTGAACTCACAAAGATCTACGTGCCTCTGCCTCCCAAGTGCTGGGATTAAAGGTGTGTGCCACCACACCTTGAATTCACAGAGGTCTGCCTGCCTATGTCTCCCAAGTGTATGATTAAAGGCGTGTTCCACCACACCTTGAACTCGCAGAGGTCCATCTACCTCTGCCTCCCAAGTGTTGGGATTAAAGGTGTGTGCCACCACACCTTGAACTCACAGAGGTCTGTCTGCCTCTGTCTCCCAAGTGTTGGGATTAAAGGTGTGTACCACCAGACCCAACTACTCTCTTTCTTTTTTATTTCAAGGACTTTAACCTCTTTCTTTACTCTCCCAAGCTTGCATATATTTTTAACACACTGTAAAACACTTAGAGGTTTTCTTTGTCTTTGAATCTCTCTTTACTGTATATCTCTTGTTTTCTCTGATCACGAGTCTTTAATTTGCTAAGCAATATGGGTAGGATTAAAGCCATAGCTTTGATGGCTGGATCCAACCCATTTTTTAGCTTCCTGAGATTCCAGCCTCATGGCTGAGGTGCCAGCCAGAGCCATGTTTATTGCCACAACTTTATGGCATTTCAAGGTCCCTGCCACCAACAGAAAGCATGCGGTCAGCTTTTTATCAACACCATTTAAGTGTTTCACAGCAGGACGTCTTTAAAGAGCTACAAGGTTTTTCAGCTAAAGCTGAGTCAGGAAGCCTCTCTTAAATGAGAGCGCTTGCCTCTAGCAAGAAGAGCCCACCTGAGAAAATGCTGCTATCAATAAGCCATGCTTAACTCTATTCTTTTCCGTCTAGAATTACTTCCCAAGCTCTGTCAGGCTTTATATGGATGCAGTCGTCCACATGTTGGGCACTATTTGTTGTCTAAGTTTCTGTCCTGCCCGGTTCCTGCAGTCGTTAAGTCCCAAAGAAATCACACAGAGGTATACATTAATCATAAACTGATTGTCCCATTAGCTCAGGTTTCTTATTAACTCTTACAACTTACATTAGCCCATTATTCTTATCTGTGTTAGCCACATGGCTCAGTACCTTTTTCAGCAGTGTAGTCACATCTTGCTTCTTCTGTGTCTGGACAGGACTGCCCTCCTACAGGAATTTTAATGCAGAGGGGGCACCATGGATCCTCCACCTGAGATGGACGCTGGTTAGAATCTTTCCCAGTAAGCCACTTCCACGTGGTGATATACAGATTAATAGAAATGGGCTAAATCAAGATATAAGAGTTAGCCAATAAGAGGCTAGAACTACTGGGCCAAGCAGTGATTTAATTAAAACAATTTCTGTGTGGTTATTTCGGGGCTGATCTAGAAGGGTGGCTGGGATGAACAAGCGGCCCGCTCCCCACAACAGTCTTCCTCCAGGAGCGTCCTCTGTCACCCAGCTCTCAACACCTGTCTTCCCCAGCACTCTCTGTCTCCAACAGTCATTTGGCAACTTAATCAATTAAAATTGTAAGAAATACCAAGGTTTTGTCCTACGGCATCTAGCAGAAGCCTCCTGGAAGGTGTGAAGTCTGTTCTTTTGCAGCATTTCCCAAGGATTCTCCTTTCTGCTTGTGGAATCCTTAGTGTGATGATTACCTTTCTCCTTATGACAAAATACCAGGTTGTTTGGTCAAAAGTGAGATCCCAGCCCTCTGACACCCCTATATCCAAGGAGCCTGGGTTGATTGGAAGCATCACTCCAGCCCCTGACCGGGGAGTTGCCTTAGTCCAGATCCACCTCTGGAAAAGCCCGCCAAGCACTGACCTCCCCAGTGGTCAGGACCACTCCCACAGACTATTTAGGCTGCCACACAGAAAAGGAACACATGGTTTTTGGGTTTTGCATTGCATTGTCAACCCCCCCCTTCCCTCACCATGCTCTTGGCCACCTGAGAGCACTGCAGTAAACATGGGCATTTTTTATTCGGTCTAATTTGGTCTGATTGGAATTATTTGCATCAGTGGAGAGGCTCGTCTTAAGAATATTCCTAATATGTGGAGGCTCCACCAAGAGGTTCTGTTTTTCCCACAGCCCAGTGCCGCAGGCTGGGAAAATGCCCTTCTCAGCTCTCCACCAGGCTAACATCAGCTTTGACTCAGTGTGGAGTACATGACCCGTAGGGTTAGGGACCCATTTGCTTTTGGGGCTTTCCATTGAAGTCATGGCCATTCTAGAAGTCTGACCCACACAGCGAGCCATGCCTCACTGAAATGAGACTTGGGTGTGTTTGGAGACATCCTCCACTCGTTTCTCATGCACCCCATTTTGACTCGAGTTCTGTCCAGTGGACGCATTGCAACAGGTTCTAGTCCCAATAGGCATGGGCTTCTAGATGGGTCCTTGCAATTCCAAGCCGATTACTCAAATGCCCTTTGAAATCAGTTTAAATTGGGGCTATCTAACATCTAATGTAAAGCAAACAAGGCTCCATAGCCTGCAGTTTCTAAATGCGTGCTCCCCTCCCCACTTCTCCGCCCCCTTCCTGCTTCTCTAGCTGTTTGTCTCACTCTGAGATTCTCTAAAACAAATCTGTTGCCCCGTCCTCCCACTCTCCTGGCTTTTGCCACCTATGCCAGGATCACTCTGGGCCCTTTTCTCCTCCTCCCTCTAGCTGTTTGCTGTGCTTCGCTGGCTTCTGCCACCTAACTACACCAGGATTTTTTAAGTTGGTTAGCTGACACAGGTTTCTAAAAGTGTTTTATTTGTCTGTCTGTTAGAATGATGTGGCCACAGTACATCTGTGTAAGTATGTAAATTTATGTTTCTGTGTGCATGTGTGCTTGTTTAAGATAACTCCAGACTAAAACAGCTCTGGAAAAATACAAACTCATGGGTAACTGCCATTTTGACCACACCATCATCTTGGGTAAGAGTACCCACACGTGCTAATATTCTTTGACTTATTAAAATATTCCTTTTAATATTCTTACATTTACTAGCATTGATAAACTGTAACTACTTGGATAAAATACACGTCTAAATTTAGTTTATATGCCTAATTTAAAATAACAAGTAATGGTACCCAATTCTCAAGTGCCTTTTACAGACCTGAGGGTATGGCATTTAACAAAAGAGCTTCTAACACATAGACTTGCCAGCTTTTACAGCATCCTATAGCTCCTCCAGAAGACGTATGGTTACAGAAAACCTTCTACCTCCAGGCTTGCCTGTGGGTTTGGCAAAGCCGCCCACACAGCAAAAAGCAGCCTTTCCCCTCTTCAGCTTCCTGGATGCCACCCGGGTATTCAATTTTAAGATTATTCCTAACACAGGTGACTTAAATAAAGAAGGGTTTGGTTTGGCTGGCAACATGAAGATGCAGTGTCAGTCATGGTGGTGTGACAGCAAAGCTCAGAGCAGCCGGTCAATGCATCCACAGTCAGGAAGCTGGGTGGTGAATATGAGCTCAGCTCACTTTCTCAGCTTTCCCTTCTTAGTCAGTAGAGTTCCTCAGACCAAGGGAAGATGCTACTATCTTCAGGGTGGGTCTTCGCCCTCAGCTACCCTCTCTAGGAATGGCCTCATAGACACAGTCAGAGGTGTATTCCATGGGTGTTCCTAAACCCAGTCAAGTGGTGATGGCGATTAAACATCACACTCACCTGGTCTCACACTCACCTGCTGGTCTCACACTCACCTGCTGGTCTCACACTCACCTGCTGGTCTCACACTCACCTGCTGGTCTCAAGGCCCAGGGCATTGTGCTGCAGTCCTGCATGAGGGCAAGGTAGAACAGACAGACCCAGCCAGGGGCTTTGAATGACTGTGCACAAGGGCAGACGACTCCTCCTTCTTTTCTTTGATTTTGTTTCTAAGCATTGGAGTTTTTTGCTTTAAACACACCTGATGTATTCCAAAGGTCCTGAGTTCAATTCCCAGCAACCACGTGGTGGCTCACAACCATCTATAAGGAGATCTGGTGCTCTCTTCTGGCCTACAGGCAGGATACTGCATAAATAAATAAATCTTAAAAAAAAATAAGTTAGAGCTAACGGGCCAAGCAGTGTTTTAATTAATACAGTTTCTGTGTAATTATTTCGGGCCTAAGCTAGCCAGGCAGCCAGGATGAACAAGCGGGCCCTCTCCTCTGCAACACACACACCAAATTGAATACACAAGTCAGTTCACATGCTTGTAGTGTACATGCATGTGATGTGTGTGCATGTATATACATATAGAGGCCAAAGGACACCCTCAGCTGTCATCTTCAGCAATACCTTCTACTTCCTGAGAAACACAATCTCTCATTTCCCTGGAGCTCACCACTTGGGCTAGATTGGCAGCCCCAGAGATGCTCCTGCCTCTGCCTCCTCAGTACTTGGCTTACAAGTATGTGCCATAATGCACTGCATTCTTACGAGGGCTCAAGCCTGACTGGGATGGGCTGTCCTGCCTATCGTTCTGATGCTTCTGAGCAGTAGTACACACTGCACACATGGGCTTGGCCAATATGCCTTTGGAGGAGATGCTGAGCTTTGTATGGGAGCTTATAATAGAGGAGGGGTCCAGGAACTGCCTCGGTTTCTCCTCTCAGCAAGCTGGCTCTGTCCCAACCTGATGAGGCCCTCTGGAAACCAGGCAGTCCTCCTTGGATATGGTTCCGGAAGCTCTCGACCTGGGTGTGCTTCCTGGAGCATTCTCTCCTCACTTCATGCAGGGGTCACAGGGGACCTTCAGATTTAACCCCTCTGTACGTGTGTGGTTTTTGAGATACAGACGTACGTTGTTCAGGATGGCTTTGAGTTCTGTGTAACCAAGGAAGACTCCACTGCCCAAGTCCTGGGATCATAGGCATGTACCACCCCTCATATCCAGCCACAGTGGGTGTTCTGATCTTTAGACAAGTTCTGTGGGACAGGTGCAGCTACCCACACATAAATAAATGAATTCACCAAACTAGGTGGCTCATGCTTTTAATCCCAGCACACTGGAGGCAGAGGCAGGCAGGTTTCTGTGAGTTTGAGTCCAACCTGGTATACAGAGTATGTTCCAGGACAGTGAGGACTACATAGTGAGACCTATCTTTTAAAAAAAAAATTATGTCAGTTGTGGTGTTGGATGCCTTTAATCCCAGCATTCTAGAGGCAAATCTCTGAGTTCAAAGCCAGCCTGGTCTATAGAGGGAGTTCCAGAACAACTAGAGCTACATAATAGAAAGACTCTGTATCATAATAAAAAGAAAGAAAGAAAGAAAGAAAGAAAGAAAGAAAGAAAGAAAGAAAGAAAGAAAGAAAGAAGAATAGACAATCAAGGGCAAAGCTCAGCTATTAAAGGTGCTAGCCATGTAAGATTTCTGACCCCATGTTCAGCCTCAAAACAAACATTAAAAAAAAAAACCTCAGATGCAGTATTCGAAATCTGTAATCCCAACATTCCCATGACAAGATGAGAGAATACCCAGAAGCCCCTAGGCCGACCAGCCTGCAGTACACAGGCAGAAACAAGGGAGACCCTGCCTCAACGAGGCAGAAAATTGTCTTCTGACTTCACAAGCACCATGATTCTCTCTCTCTCTCACACACACACACGCTTACACGCTCACACGCTCACACTCATACACACACAACACACAAAGGAAAGGCAGCAAGACAACTTTCCCCAGACTGTCCAGCTGACTTCTGCTTTTGCTGAAAGACCCGGATAAATCCAGACCTCTCTAGCAGGAAGGAAAGAGCCAACAAATTTAGGTTAGCCAGGTCAGTGACTCTGTTTCAGGAACTAGCTGAAGATAAAGTTAGATTATAATCTTGAGAAACAGGGAGTTACCCCCTTGTGATGATCACTGGTATTTTCAGAATTTTCCAATGACGCCCTTCCTACCCCCTTTTTACTGGGTTGTGGTTTCTTCCCTTAAAAACCCCTTCTCCCAGCTACTCGGGGTCGAACTCCTCCCCTGCGTGGGCTATGAGTCTCGACCCCAGCGCTGGTACTTGTCAATAAACCTCGTGTGATTGCAGCAAGGATGGTCTCTCGTGAGTTCCTGGGGGGTCGTGTTATCCCGAGACTTGAGTGAGACTCTCCCCAATCCGGAGGTCTTTCGTTGCCTCGTAAGTTAGGATGTGTCACTGTGGGCTTCCTAGGAACAGGGGTAATCTTTACCCTCATGGTGTGCTGTTTAAATAAGGACACACTGCGGTCAAGCACACCCACAGCACTACCGGGAAAGGAGGAACAGAATGGCATTGGGCAAGCCCCGACAGCCATATCTGCACGCATTTTTAGAGAGGTAGCTTTGGGACAAGGCTGGAGCCATCTCTTGGAAATATAAGACAGACCAACTCCAATGGACATTCCTGAACTCTCTGAGCTCCTGTGTCTCAGAAAGATAAACACTTGTTTCTGGGCATTTCCGGAGAAATTAGCAACCCTTCACACTCAACAAATGCTGATTCTTGTCTTGCTTCCAGAGATGCTCACATGACCCCTTCCAGCTTTTTCCTTCCCCGGGGAAACTCCTTGAAATGTATTGAGAATGGCTCGGTCCTGGGACCAAGCACAGAATCCCACTGTGTCCCAGTCACGTGATGGGCAATGAGCCCTTTTCCTCTGGGCTCTGGACTTCCTTCTCCCAGGGCTCTGGTGTGTCTGTAATTGTGGCAGAAGTGGGGAACCCTCCATTCCCTCTCATGCCCTCAATAGAGCACAAGAGGAGCTAAGCAAAGCCTTGCTTACAGAGCCAGCTTTCCAATGCCCATTGCTAACCTTCAGGGGCCTCTAGCTTCCTGCCCCAGCTCTAGGCCCTGAACAGCCCTCCTCAACCCTCCGAGTATAGCTGAAGAGACTGAAAGCCAAGGAGGCAGAGCTTACAGCAAGGATCTTTATACAGCTGATAAAGGGGGAGGGGGTGCATCCAGGCGCACCTTGACCCTGTCGCTTGGGGACTTGGCGAAGTGCCCTAAGCCTTGTGTGCCTGTGTACCCTGTCCCTTTAAAAGGTGAAACTCCACCTACTTCTCTCTTCCTCTTCCTTTCTCTCTACCCCTCTCTCTTTCTCTCTCTCTCTCTCTCTCCCTTGCCTTCCCCCACTCCATTTATGTCAACAAAACTCCCCACTTAAGCTCTGTCCACAAGACATATCTGTCCCTCACCTTCCATGGGCTCTCACCCGCAGTGGTTTGGACCCACCAACAGCCAAGATCCCTTTAGCACATAATAATTACAGCGGGGGTGGGGGCATGTGTCCCAAAGGAACACTGGAGACAGTGTTTAAACCCTACAGGAAAAGTCTGCTTTATCTGCTTAGCCTAGGATAGCACAAAGTATAACTCCAGCTGCACCCCACCCCCACCCTACTAGACACCTATCCTTCAGGAGACCTTTACTGTCCCAGAGCTATCTATACAGACTTTGTTTCCAGTGCAAAGAAATGGGGGAGGGTGACGAGACCAAACAGTGGCCCCCAAAGATGAGCGTATCCCAACCCCTTGAACACTGAGTTGCTACATGCTATTGATAGCAAGTGGGAAGTTAAGGATCTTTCCATGAGAAGATTGTCCTGTGATCCAGGTGAACCCTAGGAACCCAAACCCTAAGAAGGGTTCTTAGACAAGGACAGGACAAAGGTGGAAGGAGACGGGACAGAGACATAGAGATTGAACTGAAGCCTCTGAAATGGAGGAAAGGAGTTATAAACCAAGGAGTGCTGACCAATCTTAGAAGCTCGACAAGGGCAGGGAATGAACTCTACTGGTTGTGTGAACTCTGGCTCTTGACTCTGCCATATAAGACTCATTTCGAGCCAGGCACCCCTTTAATCCCCATGCTTGCAAGGCTTGAAGCAAAAGGATCTTGAATTTGAGGTGAGCCTGGGCAACAGTGCCGAGACCCTGTCTCAGAACAAACAAATACACAAGATTCATGCTGGATTTCTGACTTCAGTACTGTAAGAGTTCTAAATGAACCTTTTAGCCACTAAGCAGAGGTTGGAAAGACAGGAGTCGGTGGGCAAAGGGAAAAAGATATTTCCACAAGGATATTGAGTTTCTGATCCCACCAAAGACCCTGGAGACTTTCCCTGAGCTCCTGGCACAGCCATCTCCCCTTCCTTCTCCCCCATCCCCCACCTCCAGGGGCTCTTCCCCTAGTAGCTTTACATAAACTAACCCAGCCCATTAGGGTTCACTGTCCCCTTGTCTGGCACCCGCAAGACATCTGCCTGTATCTCTGGATTCTGGAAAGCCCCCACTGATCCTCTAGTTTTCTGTGTGTCTGTCTGGTTCTCTCTTTACCTGGGATCTGCTTGGGGGTGGAACCTGCAGAAATTGGATCAAAGGCATGTGCTACCCACCTGGTAAAGAAATGTCAAGAATGGGTTGGCAAGATGGCTCAGCTGTTAGGGGCACTTGCTGCCAAACCTGATGATATAAGTTTAACCCTAGGAACCCACATCACATAGTGGAAGGAGGGAATATATTCCCTCAAGCTGTCCTCCGACCTCCACAGGTCACCACAGCACCTCCCCCACAAAAAATAAATAAATGTTAAAAGAAAAGATGTTGAAGCAGATGTGGTAGTACCAGTGGGTCAAATCAGCTCTTGGGAGATAGGAGCAGGGAGATCAGGAGTTCAAGGCCACCCTTGACTACGAATGAGTATGAGGTCAGCCTGAGATACATAAGACTTTCTTTCTGAAAAACACAAATGGAAACCAAACAAAAAAGCTTATGTGTCAGATGCGACGCCAGCATCTAGGAGGCTAGCCTGAGCTACATAGGGAAACCCTGCCTTTAAAACTGTGTTGGATGGGGAAGAGGGGGCTGGAGAGATGGCTCAGTGGTTAAGAGCACTGGCTGCTCTTCCAGAGGACCTGAGTTCAATTCCCAGCAACCACATGGTGGCTCACAACCATCTATAATGGGATCTGAAGCCCTCTTCTGGCCTGCAGGCATACACACAAATAGAGAACTTATACACATAAAATAAATGAATAAATCTTTTTTTAAAAAACTATGTTAGATGGAATAGATTGATAATCCCCCCCACTTAGAGTCAATGGTGTTTCTGATTTCGCTTCATCTAACCCCCATTCATAACTTCCAAGGCAGCAGCTCTCTCTCTCTCACTGCATCTTATTATAAACAGAGACTGCTCTTATATTTCCCAGTCACTCAGACCTGAATAATCACAGAAACTATATTAATTAAAACACTGTTTGGCCAATAGCTTAGGCGTATTCCTAGTTAGCTCTTACATCTTAAATTAACCCATTTCTATTAATCTGTGTATCGCCACAAGGCTGTGGTTTACCAATAAGGTTATGGCATCCTTCTCCTTTGGCAGCTACATGGCATCTGTCTGACTCTGCCTACTCTCTTTATATATCTCTGTTCGTATTTCCCTCCTGACTTTACTCTGCTAAGCCATTGGCCAAAGCAGATTCTTTATTAACCAATGGTAATAAAACACATTCACAGCATACAGAGGGGAATTCCACATCATCTTGTTTTTTTCCTGAGGGGGGAATTTCCTCATGTTACACAGGCTAGCCTCAAATTCACTAATAGGTGTGGACTTATAAGTCTGAAGGTCATAGATGGCTTGTTTTTTGATTCTTTCTTTCTTTCTTTTTTCTGAGACAGAAAAAAAAACCCACAGTTTCTCTGTGTAGCCCTGGTTGTCCTGGAACTTCCTCTGTAGACCAGGCCTGGAACTCAAAGTGACCCACCTGCCTCTGCCCCCTCAGTACTGGTATTAAAGGTGTGTGCCACCACTACCACCAGACTGAGACAATCTCTTGTAGTCCAGACTTAGCCTCACACTCCCAATATAGTTGAGAATGACTTGGAATTTCTGATTCCCCCCTCCACCTCCGAGTGTTAGAAATACAAGTGCATCCCTGTGCCCTGTGTGTGCTGTGCGGGCTTCATGCACACTGGGCAAGTGCTCCTCTCAACAGAGCTGCACCCCGGCCCACTTTTCTGATGATGGTTGTGCATTTTGTCATTTTTGTCTTGTCTTATTTTATTTTTGAGTCAAGGACTCACTGTGCAATCCAGATTCTCCTGCCTCAGCCTTTCAAGTGTTGGGATCATAGTTGTGGGTCACTATGCCTGGCTCTCTGAGGTGATATTCCCCCCTCAGGGACATGTGGCAATGTCTAGAGCTTCATTTTTTTTTTTTGGATTAATGTGAGGGAGGTGTGCTATTGGCACCCAGAGTGTGGAGGCCAGTGATACTGTCAAATGCCCTGTAGAGCAGAGGACCGTCCCCACAACAGGGCACTGCTGGCCTTGAGTGACATCAGAGCAGAGAGAAGCACCACTGAGGAACATCAGCTCTTTTTGGTTTTTTTTTTTCTTTCTTTCTTTGGTTTAGCTAGCTCTTGTAGACCAGGCTAGCCTCGAACTCATAGAGATCTACCTGCTTCTCCCTGCCGAGTACTGGGATTAAAAGTGTGTGCCACCACTGCCCAGCTGGAATATCAGTTCTTGATGTTGTCTAAGCATCCTTCTAGAACCAGCTGTCTCGATGCCCACCTCCTCTGTTGCAGGCCTTGAGGCTGCTGCTCAGTCAAACTTGCTAAGACTGAGTGATGATTTGAATGAGAAATGTCCCCACAGGCTCAGATTTATGAAAAGTTGGCTTTGTTTGGGGAGGATTCTGGAGGAAGTACTTCACAGAGGGCAGGATTTGAGTCTTTTTTTTTTTTTAAATTTATTCTACATATAGTATCCTGCTGGCATGCATGCCTGCAGGCCAGAAGAGAGCACCAGATCTCATTGTGATTCACAAAGTAGGTGCTGGAAATTGAACTTGGGACCCCTGAAGAAGCAGTCAGTGCTCTTAACCTCTGAGCCATCTCTCCAGCCCCTCACCAGCCCTTTTATACATATTATTGAATCTACGCATCTAATTGTAACAGACTGAATTATGGGTAAGTCCAGATGTTGGAGGCAGCGGTTTGTCCCACCCTGGAGGGTGCCCGTTGTTTTTATTTCTTACCTGAAAAAAACAAACCTTGATGCCTTACTTACTCTACTTGCCTGAATTCTTCTCCCTCGGGAGCATAAAAACTGCTGTGGTTGGTGTCAGAGGGAATTCGGGAGGAGGTGGCTGCCTCTCCTGTGCTTTGGTGCCCAGCAGGCTTCTTGGTGCCTGGTCAGAGACCCTGGCGGTACCATGTTTAAGCACGAGTTCTCTATCCACTGGGGCCTGCCTGGCCTCTTTGGCTTCTGTTTCCCTGTGTTCCGGTTCCTTGCCATACCTCATACTTCATTGTGTGTTTGTCTTTGATATCACAACTTGTCTCTGCATCTCCTGGTCCCCTCCCTCAGGGAGGCACAAAAATAATAAACCCCTTTCCCCTTTTGGGGTTTACACAGTGTTCTGTCTGGACAAGCAGGTCATACTGGTGACCTCTGGGCAATTGAAGTTTTACCATATTTGGCTCTGGAATGCACCATATACTATATACCACATGCCAAGACTTTGTTCTTGGCTCCAACTTGCTCATTCCAAATTCTTTGGGACCGTGGCGGTGAGGGATAGAAACCAACTTTGGCCCGATTGAGCAAAGCAGGAAATCTGTTGGAAAGACCCCAGAATTTTTATAGATCATCTGCTGGGCCCTACGGATGGGCTAGGCAGAATACTTCTCCTTTCTCTTTGCTCCTTCCTCCTCTCCCTCCCCATCTGCCCCACTCCCTGGGGTGTGTGTGGGGTGCAGGAACAGCAGCAACAAAGCGTGAACCCTGCACCCACACTTCCCACTCAAAGGAGTGGCCACCAGGGTTGGATGGCCTTGGTCCTGAGTCTGCATTCCTGAGGAAAGACCGTGTGCCACAAAGCATGATGTAGCTTGGTGACTAAGTGGGGACAATAAAAGAAAGCTTGTCAAAGGTGCATAGTGCAGGCCAGGCATGATGTCATCTCCCTGTAGCCCTGCAGAAAGATCAGGAGGTGGAGGCCAGCATCTGCTCCATCCTGGGACACATGAGACCCTGTCTCCAAAAGGACAGTGGCACAGGTCATTTCATAAAGGGCAGAGCAGCAGATGCCAACACATCATGGGTGGCCCTGAAAGGTGAGTTGAATATGGTGTCCTGGAACTCACTATATAGACCTGGCTGGCCTCAAAGTCACAGAGATCCGCCTGCCTCTGTCTTCTGAGTGCTGGGATTAAAGGCGTGCGCCACCACCACTCCCCGGTTCTTCTTTGTTTCTTAACAAATGAGCAGACTGATGAGTGACGTGACTCAGTGTTCACTGAGTGAGGCTGGCAAGGCTACCCAGAGCCAGATGTGACAGCCACATCCCCCACCTTAGTCAGTGCTCTTGCCCTCTCTCCAGGAAGGATGGCTGCCAGGTGGCGGTAGCAGCAGCATGGCGCTGACAAACTTACCTACCTTCTGGGGTAGAGAGAAACTGAGGGATCCCTCTAATCCTAGCCCTCGGAAAGAAAGGCAGAGGATTAGGAGTCTATGCTACTAGACCTAGGCTACATAACAAGTTGGAGGCTAGCCTGGGCTGAGACTCTGAAAAAAGGGAAGAAAGGAAAGACGTGAGACCACGAGCTAGCTCACAGTACAGGAGAAAGAAAGGGCCCCTGAGGGAAACCACAGACGCAATAGAGGGGTGGATGTGAGAGTAAAAAGGGAATGGAGGGTTAAAGCAGCGATGCTGGCAGCCCTAAAAATGCAAGACAGAGGCTCTTTGTATATATTAATTTTATTGAGCTATATACATTTTTCTCCTCCTCTCCCATCCTCTCCCCTTCCCTTCAACCCTATCCCATGGTCCCCATTCTCCCAGTTGACTCAGGAGATCTAAGACAGAGACTCTTGCAAATGGCTATGAGACAGCCATGTGGCCCTGGTACAGATGGACTCTGAGAAGCAAGGCCAGCGTGGCCGTGGTTAGTTTCTGTGAAAGTCCCTGGGCTCTGTAGGCAAAGCACTATTGCTTCATACAGATTGTTTTGTTACTGTTATGCCCAAATCCGCAAAGTCACTGCAAAAACCAAGAAAGAGACCGAGTCTCGTATGTAAAAGCAAAGAGCCTTTATTTTAATCAAGTTTGCAAACTCAGTCTCTCCGCATGTCCAACGTATTGGAATAAGCAGAGAGTCCTGAGCTCAGTTAGAATTGGGTTTTTATAGTAGTAAAAGTGGGGGTGAGGGGTTTTTGAGGTTTAGAACCTCTGATTGGCTGACATTTATCTAGGGGTGTCCTGGTGGGTGTGTGCTGGCAGGTGGTCCTATCTACAGCGGTTGGAATGCTAGGCATTTCCTTTGAATGGTCTGTTCTGGGTGGTTGCTAGGTAATCTCAGTTTGAGGTTCTTTCTGAAACCAGGTATTGCCTCAGGGTAAACCACTGAAGACTCAGGCCTCTTATTAAATTTATGAATGGCCGAGTTTTACTCTGGCAGGTGATAATGGTTGGAAGTAAAGAACCTCCTTTGGGTGATCTGCCTATACTTAGCTTATCATGGCTGAACCCCACAGTTGCAGGCTTTGTTTTTGGTTTGGATTTTCCCACTCCTCTAACATTTATTATGTAACAAGTGCTCTAACTGCATGAACACCTTCATGCCAGTA
This sequence comes from Ondatra zibethicus, assembly GCA_004026605.1. Taxonomy (NCBI): domain Eukaryota; kingdom Metazoa; phylum Chordata; class Mammalia; order Rodentia; family Cricetidae; genus Ondatra; species Ondatra zibethicus. The sequence continues at coordinate 86,942 of PVIU01002282.1, forward strand.
GAGGGCATCAATCCCATTATATATGATGGTTGGGAGCCATCATGAGGTTGCTAGGAATTGAACTCAGGACCTCTGGAAGAACAAACCGTGCTCTTAACTGCTGAGCCATTTCTACAGTCCCTTGGTTTGGTTTTGTGAGACAGGCTCTCACTATGTATCCCAGGCTGTCTTGGAACTCAATATGTAGACCAGGCTGGCCTCGAACTTAGAGATCCAGTTGCCTTTGCCTCTGGAGTGCTGGGATTAAAGGTGTGCACCATGACACCCAGTTTACAATACACATAGTTGCTTCTAATATAGTTAATTTAACACATTAAGATGGAAAAAGAGGAAGGAAGAGAAGGAGGGAAGGATTGAGGAAAATGAACAACCAAAGGAGACCAGCACTTGCCTGGATAACAGAGGACAATTTTTTTTTTATTTTAATATCACTTAAGAGTGCCTGGCACACGGTCCTAAGTAACTTTAATTAAAGTGTGTATACATACATGTATATATATTATATCATATAATTAAAATATAAATAAGGCAAATCAATTCAAATTTAATGCTTTACTTTTTATTTTTAACTATGAGTAGATATGTGCACACGAGTGCAGTTGCCAGAGAAGGGCAGAGGCTTCAGATTCCCTGGACCAGGAATTTGAGGGCCATAAACTGTCTGACATGGGTGCTAAGAACCAAACTCGGCTCCTCGGGAAGAACAGCAAGTGTTCTTAAACACTAAGACATCTCTCCAGCCCCTCGGCTGGATTTTAAATGCTTCCAAATTTGAGTCTTCACTGGATTTGGGTTTGACAGGCACTCCAGTCCACTTTGCATTGCTATAACAGAATACCTGGAGCTATGATGTTATAAAAAAAAACAGAAATCTAGGCCAGGCAGTGGTGGAACACACCTTTAATCCCAGCACTCGGGAGGCAGAGGCAGGCAGATCTCGGTGAGTTCGAGGTCAGCCTGGGTCTACAGAGCTAGTTCCAGGACAGTCAGGACTACACAGAGAAACCCTGTCTTGGAAAAAAAAATTTCTCTTCTGTCCCTCTCAGAGCCCTACGCATGAGACAGACAATCAAATACATGGGGTGTCACAGGCTGCTGATACTCTCTGTTTCCTCTCAAGAGCAGGGGGATCTTCTATGGAAATGAGAAGTGCCACAGCCTGGAATCTGAGATTCTCAAACTACATTCCCTCTTTTTCTCAGATGATCATAACCAGCATCCCAAGCTCGGCAGGATGAGCTGCTGTTTGGCACAGCCTTGGGTCCATGAGAGTGTGTGAATGGGTGGGTGGGGGGGGGAGGCTTGAGAGCAAGGGATTGTGGGAGGGTGTGTGCATTTGGGTCCTCTACATATGTTTTCTATTTGGAGTCACTCAGGGTTTGCTGCCCCGCTGTTGGAAGCAGATGCCAAGCTGAGAGCAGCCTTTAGTCACCAAAGGCTTCAGCCGGGGACTAGTGGAGGTGGAGGCTGCGTTGGGATAGGCAACTATACCGTTACTGGTCCCAACAGCCAGGGTCAGATCTTCACACGCTGTTAGCTCTAGGAAGTTGGCCTGTGGCAGTGTAAAAAGTTTCTTAAATCTGTCTGCTATCCTGAAAGGCCACATCTTTGAATGCCAAAGGGGTAGCCCAGGGCTCTGCATCTGCCAGGGACCTGAGCAGATGACCTTGCCAGAGGTAGGTAGGGTGGCGCGCCTGCTGGCTTAGTAAAGGGAAGCTCTGTCCCAGGGGATCTGCCCTCAGAGAGCTGAGTCCAATCCAAACTCAGCCACAGAAGTTGGCTTGCACATCTGCCCAATCCCCACCAGATGCTGATGCCTAGTCCAGAGTCTGAGGCCAGCTCTCAAGGCTAATATGCTGCTGGGAACTGAGCAAAAGTTTTGTGTACTAAAAGGGATGGTCATGCCTTGGGGCTATGAGAATAGCCAAGACGAACTCCCGAGCCAGCAGAAGAATCCAGCAGGGAAGATATTGAGGAGTCACACTGAGAAAACATAGCCCAGGCACCATGCCAAGGGCTACATCATTCGCCAGCAGAACAATCTTCAAAGCAATGCCCAAGGGCATAGAGGCACCAGACTTCCCAGCCAAGAAGGGCTCAGAAAGTAGACAAGGCTTTTTTGCTAGCTATCAACAGAGCCAGGATCCAAACAAGGTCATGAATGAGGTACAAAACATCAACGGGTAGGCTAGACAAACAGCAGTTTATTTATGGATTCCTGGGCCAGCTGCTGACATTTCTTTATAGGAAAAGAAATTTTTTTTAAATGGCTTAGAAAGATGGTCAAGATGTGGAATTAGGTGCAGATTACAAAACAACATGAAGAGGGTGGATCATTAAAAAATTAAATACAGGGACTGGGGAGATGGCTCGGTGGTAAGGGCTTTTGTTCTGCAAGTGTGATGGCCTGAGTTCCAATCTCCAGCACCCACATAAAGTGTCAGGCATAACTGTGCCTGCCTATAACCCCAGCATTTGTGGGCAGAGACTGGCAGATCCTGAGTGATGTGGGATTCCCCTCTGTATGCTTTGAATATGTTTCATTACCATTGTTTACTAAAGAAGTTGCTTTGCTTCTGAAAAGCAAAGGACATGGTCAACAAGACAAAACGACAGCCTACAGAATGGGAAAAGATCTTCACTAACCCCACATCAGACAGAGGTCTGATCTCCAAAATATACAAGGAACTCAAGAAATTGGACACCAAAAGAACACATAATCCAATGAAAAAAATGGAGTACAGACCTAAACAGAGAACTCTCAACAGAGGAATCTAAAATGGCTGAAAGATACTTAAGGAAATGTTCAACATCCTTAGTCATCAGAGAAATGCAAATCAAAAAGATTCCATCTTACACCTGTAAGAATGGCCAAGATCAAAAACATTGATGACAACTTATGCTGGAGGGGTTTTGGGGAAAAGGAAACACTCCTGCATTGCTGGTGGGAATGCAAGCTGGTACAACCCCTATGGATATCAGTGTGACGATTTCTCAGAAAATTAGGAAACAACCTTCCTCAAGACCCAGTAAAACCACTTTAGGGTATATATCCAAAGGATGCTCAATCGTGCCACAAGGACATGTGCTCAACTATGTTCATAGCAGCTTTATTTGTCATAGCCAGAAGCTGGAAACAACCTAAATGCCCCTCGATCAAAGAATGGGATAAAAAAAAAAGTGGTACATTTACACAATGGAGTACTACACAGCAGAAAAAAATAATGACAGCTTGAATTTTGCAGGAAAATGGATGGAATTAGAAAGCATTATTTTGAGTGAGGTAACCCAGACACAGAAAGACAATTATCACAGGTACTCACTCATAGGTGGTTTTTAAACATAAAGCAAAGAAAACCAGCCTACAAGCCACAATCCCAGAGAATTTAGACAACAATATGGACACTAAGAGAGACTTACATAGATCTAATCTACATGGGAAGTAGAAAAAGACAAGATCTCCTGAGTAAATTGGGAGCATAGGGACCTTGGGGGAGGGTTGAAGAAGGGAGGGGAGTGGTAGGGAGGGGAGCAGAGAAAAATGTAGAGCTCAATAAATATCATGGGGGGAAAAAACAAAAAACAAACAAACAAAAAAGAAAAAGTTGCTTTGGCTTATGGCAGGGCAGAATATAGAAAGGTGGGAAATCCAAGCAGAGACAGAGGAGGAAAGAAGTCAGAGTCTGAGAGATACCAGGTAGCTGCCAAAGGAGAAAGACACCAGAACCTACTGGTAGGCCAAGTCTCATGGCAATACATAGGTTAATAGAAATGGATTAAAGTAAGAGCTAGCTAGAAATATGCCTGAGCCATCAGCCAAATAGTGTCTTAATTAATATAGTTACTGCATGATTATTTGGGTCTGGATGCCTGGGAAACCAGTGTGTAGTCTCTGTTTACACCTGAGAGCTCTCTGGCCAGCCTAGCCCAGGTGATAGAATAAGATGTCCAGTGTCCTTCTCTGGCTTACACAGGTGTGTAGAAAGTCATGCAAATCTGCACTTCCAAATGCTATGCACACACATACAGCACAAATGTGCACGCACACACACACACACCTTAATACAATATAGTACAGTACAATACGATACAGTACACAGTGCAATAGCCTGGTGCAGTGGAGGTCTAAGGCAAAAGGGTTAGTAGTCTGAAGTCCTTCTAGACTACTCCATATTGAGAGCCTGTCTTAAAAATATCTATATAAGGCCAGCCTGGTCTACAAAACAAGTTCCAGGACAGCCACAGTGGTTGCACGGAGAGACCCTGTCTTGAGGAACTAAAAAATAAATCTATCTAGAAGGCTGGAGAGCTGGTTTGGTGGTTAAAAGGATGCACTGCTCTTACAGAGGACCCGAGTTCAGCTCCTAGTTCCCATATCAAAAGGCTCACAACTGCCTGGAACTCCAGTTCCAGGGGATCAGACACCTTCTGAGCCTCACAGGCACCTGCACATACATACTCAAACACAGGCACACACAGATAAACATAATTTAAAAATAAGTAAATCGTTTTGCCTATTTTGTTTGTTTTTTTTTTTCCAAGACAGGGTTTCTCTGCATACCTCTGGCTGTTTTGGAACTCACTCTGTAGATTAGGCTGGTCTCCAGCTCACAGAGACCTACATGCCTCTGCCTCCTGAGCACTGGATTAAAGGCTTGCACCACCACTGCTGGCCTTAAATAAATCTTTTTTAAAGATGAATATAACTGAGTATGGTGGTAAACACTTTCAATCCTAGAACTCTGGGGATAAAGGCAGGCAGATCTGTGTGATCTGAGCCAGCAACCAGGGCCACAGAACGAAATTCTGTCAAAAATAAAATAAAATAAAAACGTCTTTAATCACAGAACTCATGAGGCATGTGTTGACGTCAGCCTGACCTACAGAATGAGTTCCAAGACAGCCAGGGATATGTAGCAAGACACTGTCACAAGATAGATAGATAGATAGATAGATAGATAGATAGATAGATAGATAGATAGATAGATAGATAGATAGATAACTTTCAAAGCAAGTAAATAAAGCAGATGAAGTTGTTTTAGTATTAAAACCAGGTTAGCCAAAACAATCCGGTACGATAAAGGAACTTCTGGAGGCATCACAATCCCTGACTTCAAACTTTACTACAGAGCGACAGTACTAAAAACAGCCTGTCATTGGCATAAAAACAGACAGGAGGACCAATGGAACCAAATCGAAGACCCAGATATCAATCCACACACCTACAAACACTTGATTTTTGACAAAGAAGCAAAAAATATAAAATTGAAAAAAGAAAGCATATTCGGGGCTGGAGAGATGGCTCAGAGGTTAAGAGCACTGCCTGCTCTTCCAAAGGTCCTGAGTTCAATTCCCAGCAACCACATGGTGGCTCACAACCATCTTTAATGGGGTCTGGTGCCCTCTTCTGGCCTGCAGGTATACACACAGTCAGAATATTGTATACATAGTAAATAAATAAGTATAAAAAAAAAGAAAGCATATTCAACAAACGGTGCTGGCATGACTGGATATCAATATGTAGAAGAATAAAAATAGATCCATATCTATCACCACATACAAAACTCAAGTCCAAATGAATCAAAGACCTCAACATAAAGCCAGCCACACTGAATCTCATAGAAGACAAAGTGGGAAGTACACTTGAACGCATTGGCACAGAAAACCACTTCCTAAATATAACCCCAGTAGCACAGACACTGAAAACAATTAATAAATGGGACCTCCTGAAACTGAGAAGCTTCTGTAAAGCAAAGGACACAGTCAACAAGACAAAATGACAGCCTACAGAATGGGAAAAGATATTTTGGCTGATCTCCAAAATATACAATGAACTCAAGAAATTGGTCATCAAAAGAACATATAATCCAATAAAAAAATGGGGTTCAGACCTAAACAGAGAACTCTCAATAGAGTAATATAAAATAGCTGAAAGACACTTAAGGAAATGCTCAACATCCTTATTCATCAGAGAAATGCAAATCAAAACAACTCTGAGATTCCATCTTACACCTGTAAGAATGGCCAAGATCAAAAACACTGATGACAACTTATGCTGGAGATGATGTAGGGTAAAGTATGGCAATTTCTCAGAAAATTAGGAAACAACCTTCCTCAAGACCCAGCAATATCACTTTTAGGGATATCCAAAGGATGCTCAATTGTAGCACAAGGTCATGTGCTCAACTATGTTCATAGCAGCATTGTTTGTCATAGCCAGAATCTGGAAACAACCTAAACGTCCCTTGACCGAAAAATGGATAAGGAAAATGTGGTACATTTACACAATGGAGTACTACACAGCAGAAAAAAACGACATCTTGAAATTTGTGGGCAAATGGATAGATCTAGAAAATATCACATTGAGTGAGGTAACCCAGACCCAGAAAGACAAATATATATACTCACTCATAAGTGGCTTTTAGGCATAAAGCAAAGAAAAACCAGCCTACAATTCACAATCCCAGAGAACCCTGACAACAATGAGGACCCTAAGAAAGACATACATAGATCTAATCTACATGGGAAATAGAAAAAGACAAGATCTCCTGAGTAAATTGGGAGCATAGGGACAATGAGAGGGTAGAAGGGGAAGGGAGAGGAAGGGAGAGAAGCAGAGAAAAATATATAGCTCAATAAAATCAATTTTAAAAATCTTTTAAAAAGTGTATATAAAAGTGTTTGTGTAAAAGTGTATATATATCAAAAAAGTATATATGTATATGTATGTATGTAGGTCTTAGCTAAAATTTTTGCTTGTTTTTTTTTTTGGTTTGGTTTGGTTTGGTTTGGTTTTTGAGACAAAGGAGACAAAGTTTCCCTGGGTAGCCCTGGCTGTCCTGAAACTCACTGTAGACAAGGCTGGACTTGAACTCACAGAAATCTGCCTGCTTCCATCTCTTGAATGTTGATATTAAACATGCACCACCACACTAACTTTAGTTAGGATTTCTATTGCTGTGAAGAGACATCATGACCACAGAAACTCTTACAAAGGAAAACATTTAAGGGGTGGCTTACAGTTTCAGAGTTTAGTCCATTATCCATCATGGTGGGACATGCTTGCATGCAGGCAGGCATGGATGGTGCTGGAGGAGTTGAGAGTTTTACATCTTGATATGCAGGCAACAGGAAGTGGTCTGAGACACTGGGCTGTATCTTGAGCATATATGAGACCTCAAAGCCCACCTCCACAGTGACACACTTCCTCCAACAAGACCACACCTACTCCAACAAAGAGTAGGTACCTCCTAATAGTGCCACTCCCTTTGGGGGCCATTTTCTTTCAAACCATATACATATGTATGTGTGTATATATATTATAAAAAAAAACAGGTCTAATTCCCAAATGTAACTGAGGGTCTCAGAAAGCAGGGTGATGGTGTAGGAGATCCTTCTGTCTATGTGTTGCTTTCATTGATTGAATAAAGAAACTGCCTTGGCCTTTTGGTAGGGCAGAAATTAGGTAGGCCTCAGTTATCTTTCTGGGTGAAAAAAAAGAAATTAGGTAGGCAGAGTAGACAGAACTGAATGCTGGGAAGAAGGACAGACAGGCAGACACCATGAATCTGCCTAAGAAGGACGTAGGTTAGAATCTTGCCGGTAAGCCACAGTCACATGGTGATACACAGATTTAACAGAAATTGGTTAATCAAGATGTGAGATTTAGCCAATAAGAGGCTAGAGCTAATGATCCAGGCAGTGATTTAATTAATACAATTTCTGTGTGATTATTTCAGGGGTTAAGCTAGCCAGGTGGCCGGGATGAAAAACAGGCCAACTCCTCCTTCAACAGGGTGATCTTACAGAAGTAAGCAGAATTTTTTTTCTGGTATTTTTGTTTGTTTGTTTGTTTTTAAGACAGGGTTTCTCTGTGTAACAGCCCTGGCTGTCCTACAACTCTTGCTGGGTGATCTCCCAGCTCCAGAGTCAACCAGCCATTTTGGAGTCTCCTTGACCTCAGTGGGCAGAGGAGGATTGGGTGGGGGTGATAGGATGGGGGTGGCTATTAACTAGGAACTCCAGGAAGGATGAGAGCTAGCCAAGACTTCTGCAATCCCTTCCTCCCCACCCTGGCTGGCTGCTAGGATACTCTGGGGAAGGGAGTTCTCAGACAACCCTTTGACCACTGCACTTGGCTCTTGATTCGAATAATTAGAGATGGAGCCAGGAATGATGTCATGCCTCTGCAGGAGGATGGAGGATGACTTTGAGTGTGGCCTTGGCCTCAGTCCTCTGGTTTGTCAATCCAGTGGGATGGGCTGCATTCCTGCCTGAATTTCTGACTTCAGGACACGATCTTCCAAGGCAAGCTTCTATGAGAAGAGTCTGGTAGCCCTGGCTGTGTACACCCAGCTCTTTGCCTCTCTCCTGTGTCCAGTCTCCCTTCCTGTGCCACTCAGCCATGGCACACACACACACACACACACACACACACACACACCCTTCCAAAAGTACAGGATGGGCAAGTGGCCAGGGCTGCCCAGTCAGAGGACCTTCTTCTGTTAACTGATTCATTCGGGGACAGAGTTTCAAATAGGGGCGGTAAACAGAGGTGCTAGCAACTTTCCACTATTGTAACAAAACACCTCAGGAAATCAACTTACACAAAAGACTCAGTCCAGGCTGGAGACATGGCTCCACAGTTATGAGCACTGGCTGCATTTGCAGAGAACCAGGGTTCAGTACCCAACATCAACATGGTGGCTTACAAGCACTTGTAATTCCAGTTGTTGGTGGTCCCATGTGCATCTGCATGCACATGATAGCATGCTAATATACATGCAGGCAAACTCACATACACAGGAAATAAAGATGAATACAATCTTTAAAAACTGTTACTGGGCAGTGGTGGCACACTCCTTTAATCCCCACACTCAGGAGGCAGAGACAGGCAGATCTCTGTGAGTTTGAAGCCAGTCTGGCCTACAAGAGTTAGTTCCAGGACAGCTAGGACTGGTGCACAGAGAAACCCTGTCTCGAAAAACCAAAAAAGAAAAAAAAAATTTTAGTTCATGATTGGTTGGCCCATTGCTTTTAGGCCTGTGAGACCACATCATGGAGGCCCTGAGTATAAAATTGTTTACCTCATGGCTAGAACATGAAAAAGAGGGAGAGGCAGGATCCTGGATCCTAGGATCCTTTTCAAAGTCACCTCTCCAATGACTGGAAGGCCCAAGACTTTAATACACATGCCCTTGAAGCTGGGCAGTGGTGGTGCACACCTTTAATCCCAGTACTCGGGAGGCAGAGGCAGTTGGATCCCTGTGAGTTTGAGGCCTACCTTGTCTACAGAGTAAGTTCCAAGACTGCCAGGGGTACAAGGAGAAACCCTGTCTTTAAAAACCAAAAGAATAAAAATTAAAATAATCATATACCTTTGGGAGACGTAAGTCATCACACTGGACTGTGAAAGACTGAAGTTATGTTGGGGGAGTTTATTAGCTCAAAGATGGAATGTGTAGACCAGAACACTTGGCAAGCTCCTCCAGCTTGGAGAGGGGTGGAAGAGGCAGGCCTCAAGCGCATACAAGCACAGACTCTGCACTCAATCCACCCTACCTGGAAATCTGCATCCAATGCCCATGGACCTGTGGCAAGTGTGTTAATGCCCAGCCCATCAGGCCCTGTGGATGCTCATCTGGTTGGTGTCATCCACTGCCTCAAGCCATAAGGCCAGGAAGGACCTGAGTCTTCATGTCATGGTTGGTCCCAGAGTTCTCTTCTTCCATTTCTTCCTATGGGGTGATTGAACGCCATTACTCCAAAAATCACGTCTGGGGTTTTTGTTTTGATTTGGTTCTTTTGCTTTTTTACTTAAAATTTAGAATTTATTTGGTAAATGTGTGGGTGTGTGTCTATAAGATGACGACCTGCAGAAGATGGTTCTCTCATACCACGTGGGCTACAAGGATTCTGAACTAAAGTAGCCAGGTTGGACTGCCAGTGCTTTTACCCCCGGAACTATCTTGCTGAGACTTGTTCTGCTTTTAAGACAGTCTCCTGGGCTGGAGAGATGGTTCAGAGGTTAAGAGCACTGACTGCTCTTCCAGAGGTCCTGAGCTCAATTCCCAGCAACCACATGGTGGCTCACAACCATCTGTAATGAGACCTGGTGCCTTCTACTGGTCTATAGGACATATGTAGGCAGAATACTGTATACATAATAAATAAATAAATCTTTAACTGAAGATGACCTTGAGTGTCTAATCCTCTCACCTCCACCTCCCCAGGGCCGAGGTTATGCACAGAATACCTGGCTTGTGTGGTGCTGGGGACTGTGACAGTGGGAACCCAACCTGGGACTTCTCGCATGCTGGGCAAACACTCTACCGTCTGACGTGCAGGCCCAGCCTGAACTTCACATGTTGAAGCCTCAGCCCACAATGTGACTGTACTTGAAGGCAAGGCCTCTGGGAGGGAATTAAGGTTGGATGAAGTGGGAAAATCAATGGCATCAGACAGAAGAAGAGAGAGTGTGTTAGTCCCCTCCCCAAGCTATGCAGGAGGAAAAGCCATGTAGGTACATGGCAGAAGAGGGCCATCTATGAGTCAGAAAGGAAGTTGTCCTGGATCTCAGACTCCCAGCCTCATTTGAACCACCCAGTTTAAAATATTTTGTTATAGCAGCCCATCTTGACACATACTCCGATGCCACAGGAAAGGACCCCATCCATGTACTCCCTTCAGTGAGGGTGGGGAAGCAATTGTCAGCCACCAGCAGTCAGCGGTCACTGTGGAGAGGCATTGTTCTCATGCTTTCCTTGTCTCGGGCACATTGAATCTTTGTACAGTCCTGTGACACGGCCTTTATACAGATGGGAAACTGAGGCACAGAGCGATTAAGGCACCAAAGTCACACGGCAGTCCTGCAGGAGTAGATTCTAACCCTGGTGGTAAGAACCCAGCATTCTTCGATATGAGAAACCAAGCAAAGACATAGTAGAAAGATTGCCTACCCTCACCTGGACACCAGAAAGGATGGACCACGGCTGCCCAGTTTAGACACACGCCAATACTCCCAGATTAGCCCGGACTACAAGAACTGTCACCATGTCACTATGTCCTCTCTGGGGAGATGACACTTATATTCGGTAGCTGTGTGGACTTGTCTCAGCCATGTCATAAAAAACAGAAGGTCAGTGTCAGAACTGCTCAAGTGTTCCCGGCTGGCTCTGCGCTCTGCAAGCATGTAGACACCGTGGCTCAGTACTGCAGCAGACTGCCCTGCAAGGAGCCAACTGACTCCTCCCCGGGAAGGGTGCAAATCAAGGCTCAGCGCTGCAGGGATTCTCGCGTGATCCTGAGAAGCGCCCCAGAAACTTCTTTATTTCCACACATCTCTGAGTGCTGAAAGTAGGGTTCACGACCGGGCCCAGGCCCTTCCAGACATTCTAGAGAACTCAACCAATCCCATTGGTGGAGAGAGCCTTCAGGGCCTGAACAACCGTCCCCTAGCACCCCTGCCAAAGTCCTTGTCTAACAGAGCCTTGAATCTTTACAAGACTCATCTTGCTCCAGATTCAGAATCTTTGCAAGAGTCAGGGATAGGGACTCAGTGGGAAATGGTAGATTTTAGGACCCAGGGGTGTGAACTGAGCTAGACTCAACAAATGGCCCTTAAGGGCTTCTGAGACCTTCTTATTATTATAGCACACCCTGTCCACTAGGTGGCACTGTGGGATGGCAAGATGCCGGTGGTAGGAGAGGGGTGTGTGTGTGTGTGTGTGTGTGTGTGTGTGTGTGTGTAAAGCTATGGGAGCATGGTACAGCCTGCACTACCACTCATAGCCACAGCCCTAGCCTGGCCCTTACGCACAAGCAAAGCAGGCTCTAAGCCAGGCAGCACTGAGGCTAGCTCAGAGGCGACTGCCTACCTGTGAAGGCACGTCACTCAAGAGCTGTAGGTCCCAAGTCCTTCTTGTTTTGCTACTGCTGGTGTGGTGAGGCAGAGACAGGGAAGAGAGTACAGGTGTGGCCCTCACACTGAAGGGAGGGATTACTTATAAATGGGCTAATTGTAAGACCAAGGAGGCTGTGGTCATGGGTCCAGATTATAAAGTAACCATGGAATGCTGGATGCATTTTACCAAAAAGCCCTACTAGGATAAACCGTTCACTCACTGATACAAACTGACCATCTATTAAAAACTGCGCTGTCGCAGGACGGTGATAGTACACACCTTTAGTTCCAGCACTCAGGAGGCAGAGGCAGATCTCTCTGTGAGTTCAAGGCCAGCCTGGCCTACAAAATGAATGCCAGGATAGCCAGGAGAAAGCCTGTCTCGAAAGGAAAAAAAAAAAAAAAAAACCTCCACTGTTGTAGGCATAGTAATAGATGCCTTTGATTCCAGCACTTGAGAGGTAGAGGAAGAAAAATCTCATAGTTTGAGGCCAACCTGGTCTGCATAGTAAATTCCAGGGCAGCCAGCTAGGACCTTAGAGAGATTCTGTCTTAGGTGTTGTAAATGAATTATAATCTAAAACAAAAACTGAATTGTGTTGACATACACCTTATATCACAGCACTCAGGAAGCAGAAGCAGGCAGATCTCTGTGAGTTCAAGGTCAGCCCAGTCTACATAGCAAGTTCTAGGTCAGGTAAGGCTGCACAGAAAAACCCTGTCTCAAAATTTAAAAAAAGTAACTAAACGATTTTAAAGTGCAGAGTGAAAGGTGATATAAGGGATGCACCATCAAACGTTCTGAATTCTGCTGATATTTTCTATTTGTTTTGATTTGGTACTGAGGATCCAATCTAGGGCCATGAGTATGTTATACTCTACCACTAAGATACATACCCAACCCTAAAATATTATGTTTTCAAAGGGGTTTCAGACCAGGTTCAGGTAGGCAGGCAAGATTTGAGAACAAGTGATCAGGTGGTGGTAGTTCACGTCTTTAATCCCAGCACTTGGGAGATATAGGCAGGCAGATAGATCTCCAGGCAGAGCTCCAGGCTAGCCTGGTCTATTTACAGAGCAAGTTTCAGAACAACAACACTACAAAGAGAACAGAGAAATCCTATCTCAGAAAACAAAACAATGACAACAAAAAGATTTGAGAACAAGAAAACCAACAAACAGTATCTTACAGAAGGATTTCAAAATACAGATGGGGGCTGGAGAGATGGCTCGGTGGTTAAGAGCACTGGCTGCTCTTCCAGAGGTCCTGAGTTCGATTCCCAGCAACCACATGATGGCTCACAACCATCTGTAATGAGATCTGGCACCCTCTTCTGGCATGCGGGCATACATGGAGGCAGAATGCTGCTTACATAATAAATAAATAAATCTTTTTAAAAAAAATACAGATGGGAAACTGCATTCTGACATCAGAACCAGTCTGTGAGAACTTAGGAAATACTCTCTACCATTAGAAATGGAGCACAAGGGGCTGGAGAGATGGCTCAGTGGTTAAGAGCACTGCCTGCTCTTCCAAAGGTCCTGAGTTCGATTCCCAGCAACCACATGGTGGCTCACAACCATCTGTAATGAGATCTGGTGCCCTCTTTCTGCTGTGCAGGCATACAACCTGACAGAATACTGAGAATACTGTATACATAATAAATAAATAAAATCTTAAAAAAAAAAAAAAGAAATGGAGCACAAATCTGAGACTCAGCCTGGGGAGATAGCTCAGTTGGTAAAGCACTCAAGTACCTGAACTCGGTCTCCAGAACCCATGGGGAACAAAAGGCCATGTGCAGGAGTTGCAATCCAGAGCTGAAGAAGCACTGTGGGTCCCTGGGGCTTGCTGCCAGCTAACGTATGCTCTTGGGGACCTCCAAGCCAGTGAAAGGCCCTATTTCAAAAAGGAAATATGAACAGCTATTGACAGTGACATTCGTGGTTTTCCCCCGTGTGCACCCGCACACGCATGCACATGCATACACACACACACACACACACACACACAAATTAAGACTTCCAAAAGTCCTACCCAAGTTACAGGTATATCTGTGTGACTCTTCAAAATTTTGTATCATGTATGCACATGTGTGTGCATGTTTGTATGCTCATGACGATTCATAACTGCTGTAACCTTGTGCTTTGGAAACCAGGAAGAAAGCAATGTTTCAGAACTGATACACATCAGAAAGCCAAGGAACTGACTGGAAGCTTGTGAGGCCTTTCGTCTACAGAAGGGGAGGAGACAAGGCTCAAGGGATTAATCCTGCAAGTTTCAGTTCACTCTGTGAGCAGACAGCTTAATAAAACTGGCCATGAGACTTGCCTTCACTGGTAGGTAAGGCCTCCAAAGGTCAGGGGCAGAAGCACCGGAGGCCGTGGAATATCAACCTGCCAAAGTGATTCACATCCACCATCCCAGCTCACAGGAGGCAGAGGAGGGAGGGTCAGGAGTTTAAGGCCAGTCCAGACTACATGGATTCTGTCCCGAAAAATAAATAAAAATAAAAAGAGTATCTGGGCACTGGTGGCACACACCTTTAATCCCAGCACTCAGGAGGCAGAGGCAGGTGGATCTCTGAGTTCGAGGCCAGTCTGGTCTACAGAGGGAGTTCCAGGACAGGCTCCAAAGCTACAAAGAAACCCTGTCTCAAAAAAAAAAAAATTGGCTGGAAAGATGGCTCAGTGGTTAAGAGCACTACCTGCTCTTCCAAAGGTCCTGAGTTCAATTCCCAGTAACCACATGGTGGCTCACAGCTATCTGTAATGAGGTCTGGTGCCCTCTTCTGGCCTGCAGGAATACATTCAGGCAGAACAGTGTATAAATAATAAATAAATAAACATTTAAAAAACTACAAGGAAAGGAGTGGAGATCATTTTTTCTCTCACTTCCTGTGGTACCTGTAGGGAAGGGGTGACCCCTAGTGTGGGGGACTAGCAGAGGCCATGAGGAATATGCTTGATCCAGGTGGTGGCCTCTAACTTCTCCAATTGTTTATTGTTTTCTTTTTTTTTTTCTCAAGACAGGATTTCCCCATATAGCTCTGAATGTCCTGAAACTAGTTCTGTAAACCAGGCTGACCTCAAACTCAAGATCTGCCTGCCTCTGCCTTCGGAGTGCTGGGATTAAAGACGTGCGCCACCATCATCCAGCTGGAAAACGCATCGCATTAAAGCTCCTTTGAATATGAATTGTTTTGATCGCTCTCTGTTTGCGTGCTCACCAGCAGACCCCAGTAAACCCACTTCATCCGGAGACTACTGCTAGGGGTCACACTTGCCCCTGAAAGCCTTCCAGCTCTAGGCAGTGACTTTGACAGATTGATTTTGATTCCAAAACGCAATAGAACGCTAACACATCGCTCTCTCGTCACCTGCAGGCAGAATCAAGAACTGCAAGCAGGTTGCTCCGTGCTCTGCTTTGTCCTAGGGCTCCCACAAGACAGAGGCTGGGTGAGCGCTTTGGGCAGCAGGCTGATGACGCTAACTCGGAAGAGCGGTGTCCTCGGTACTCGAGGCTGTATTTTCCTCTGCCACTTGCCTGACTGTAGTACCATGGAAAGTCTGCATCCAGTAGACAGCTCTGGCCACGAGGCACTTACTGTTGACAAGCATGAGCAGCTCTCTGTTTGCGACACTGCTGTTTTTCTCATCTGCTTCACTCCTATGTTCCAAAGTCCCCACCCCCGGCCCAGCTGTCCGTGTCATTGCATGTTCAAACAAGCAGAAATCGTGGAGCTAGCCTCGTTTTCCTTTGGGATAAGAACCCTCCACACAGATCCTTCTCTTGAGACTGATGGGAGCGTTAAAATGCCTGCTGATTTCAGGCTGGCCTCAGCTCATCTCTGAGGGCTGGTACGTTCTGAGCCTTCACTAGCAACATTTGTGGCCCCATGGTAGAGAATGCTCCAGGGATCTGGCCCTGGAGTGAGTTCATTTAAAGAAGCCATCCAAGCCTGGCAGATCTGGAGACAGGGGACTGCAGAGTAAGTGTGGGCTATGCTCTTGCTAGAACGCCAAAAGGCTATTGTACCCCTTCTTCAAGCATCTGTGACGGGGCCTACAAGATAGTTCAGCAGGTAAAATAAGCTTCCTTAATGCCAAACTCGAGGACCTGAGTTCAATCCCCAGGACCCACGGGGTAGAAAGAACCAACTCCCAAAAGCTGGTTCCACATGTGCACAGTCTCACACAGTAACACGCACTCACACACTGCATATACACCCAGAGGCCAGAAGAGGGCATCGGATTCCCTGGAACTGCAATTAGAAATAGTGACAAGCCAGTTTATGGGTACCGAGAACCAAACCGTTTCTCCACAGCAGCAAGTGTTCCTAATTGCTGAACCATCTTTCCTGATCCAATTTTTTTTAAGTAAATCTATATTTATTTATTTATTTATTTTTGGTTTTTCGAGACAGGGTTTCTCTGTAGCTTTGGAGCCTGTCCTGGAACTAGCTCTTGTAGACCAGGCTGGCCTCGAACTAACAGAGATCCGCTTGCCTCTGCCTCCCGAGTGCTGGGATTAAAGGCATGCACCACCACCACCACCCGGCCCAATTTTTTTTAAGAACAACAACAAAAAAAAAATTATAAAGAACTTAAGCCCGCTGTGGTGACACACACCTTTAGTCCAGGAGGCAGGGGCAGGTGGATCTCTGCGAGTTCTAGTCCAGCCTGGTCTACACAGTGAGTTCAGGATAGCCAGAGCTACAATAGTGAGACCCTGTCTCAAAAATAAAACCAAAAATAAATAAGAATTCACAGTCCGGTGCCCAAACATATGCCAAGTTCAGCTCAAACCTTGGAAGACTGAATAAGCAGTCTACTTTCAACAGGTGAGGAGATCAAGGTGGCAGAGCCCAGTTTGACTAAGGTCACACACACTCACAATTGGACTTGCAGTGGCTGGTATGCAGGCCTAAACAAGAGCTTCAGACAGACCCAGAACCCGGCTCAGCCCAGCACAGAAGAGCAAACATTTCCCAACTTAAGGCAGCAGCAGAGCCCAGCACTTTCCACACCGGAGTCCTTGAAGCTGTGCCCTCTCTTCTGGGGAAACAGAGGCCCTCGGGCTCCCCTGGACCCCGGTCCCCTTGGCAAATTAGGTCTGGACCAGGCAAAGCTCTCCAACAGCTCAACTCCCAGGGAGGCCAGACATTTAAAAAAAAAAAGAAAAAAGAAAAGCTGGCAGGATTCAAGAGACGGATTAGATCATTGCAGCAGGATGAAGGAAACGAGGAACCTAGGGAGGGGAAGAGGGACGGAGGCCAAGAATGTCTCAAGACAACCCCAAACGCCTTCAGATTAAAGCGGCTCATGAACCAGCAGCGGAGGCCACTGCCAGGAAGGCCTGGCCTCACTCAGCCCTTTTGGGGCGGGGCAGGAATAATCTGGTCCACACACAGTCAACACACTCACAGATCAACAAACAAATCCTGGGAAGGCAGTGAGAACGGTAAATACGGTTGTGTACATACAAAATTCAACCACACAGACACATGTGTGCGGAAGTCCAGGCCTGGCGTGCAAGCCCATGGGAGTGCATGTGTGTGTTTGCGTGCAGTCTACAAACATGTTTTCACAAAGCTCGAGAGAGAAGCAATCATTCATCTCCCAGGAATCTTAGCAACAGCCATCCCCAGAAAAGGCTCTGCCAGCTGGAGCCCGGATGAGTCAGCAGAGGGCCTGTGGGGGAGGAGCCACTCAGCCACTGGCCTGGCCTCTCCCTTCTCCGGGAAGGTCTCCAGGCCTAGGCTGGCCTGGTTGCTGTGCCTGGGTCACTGCTTTGGCACTGGTTGCCGAGAACACATTCCTGGAACTGGCCAGCACAGGCGGCCGGAGGGCTTTCCCTCCGCCTCTTTCTCCTTCCCCCTCCAGTCCCGCCCCACACCCGCCCTTTTATTTTTCCTTCTTGCTGCAGAACCAAAACACCGTGTTCACTAGCTCTGGAGCTAGAGCCAAATGGCAAGCGTAGGGAGGTTGGACACGGGAGCTGCCAGGCCCAAGCAGGCCAGGGAATGAGGACACCTCCTGCCAGCAGCCCAGGGCCCAGCGAGGGGGTGTTGTGCTCTGTGCTTGCACCGTCTATCAGGGCGAAGGGTCATTGCCCAGGGCTCCTGGGAACAGGAGTTCAAGGTGATGGTTGCCGGGGAAGTCTGACTGAGTGTCTCAGTCCCCATAGCTGAGCCTGGGGTTGTTAACGTGGCAGGGGACAATGGCCAGAGGAACGGAAAGGAAGAGAGCATCAAGTTCACCTTCACAGCACGCTCAGGAGTAGCAGACCTGTCTCTTACAGATGGAGAGATGAAGCTGCGGACAGGAGAGGCGTGGGGCCCAAGGTCATGGCAGAGACACTAGCGCAGGAGCTAGATGAAATGAAACCCGGCTACAGTCGATTTGGATTAAGCCCAGGCCGCACTTGCCTTTCTCCCCAGACTCCGCCTACCCTCGGTATGCCAGATCCTTAGCACCCACAAAAACAAACAGAATAAAAACAAAACAAAGGGCTAGAGATATCCCTTATCCTTGTCCTCAAACAGATCTTTGGGAAGAGCCATCAGTGTCTCCTCATACTGAAGGCCGTCCTCAGCAGGGGCAGTAACAGCCCCGGCCCAGCCCAAATCCCTGGCCTCTTTACTGGAGGCAGGAAATGAATAAAAGCTAAATGAGTTTGGAAATGCCAGGAGGCAGTGTTTATCCCCTTCCCCCACCCCCTCCCCTTGGCAAGGACCGTGTAAAGTTACAGTTTAATCTTGGAAATGCCAGACAGCTGTTCCCCGTTGCTAAGAGACTGGCCCACATTATGCAGATGTCAGGGACCTCAAATGTCTGCCGGAAATTACTGATCATGTTGGAGGAGCAGAGGGGCCTTCTTTCGGCCGGGGAAGCGCAGCAGGAGACCCCCTGGGGATAGCAGAAATAAGGAGTCCAGCCCTCCCTGCCTTCTCCACAGATTGTCTAGAACCTTGACTTTGGGGCTGGTCCGGCCTCCTGGCTCCCTTCTCCTCTGTTCCCTCCCACATCGCAGCCTTTATCCTAACAGGACCTCGTGGACTGACCCCCATCTCCACCCCCACCTCCAGTTTCCTTCTGGGACAGCATTCTTCTGTTCAGTGTCCCTTTGTCTGTCTCCTGGTCTTCTCAGCTTGTAGGGCAGCAGTAAACTGGCCCAGACTGAGCAGGGAGGAGGGTGCTGTCCCACTCCATGAGCCCCCCTCACCTGAAACTGGAAGTGGACATGGATGTGTGTAAACACACCACACTTTCCCCAACCTTCCCCATCCAGAGGAAACCCAAAGGAGGGCCATCACCATGGCTACCAAGCTGCTGCATCACTGGTCCCTAGGGAAGGGGAGCTGCCATCTGGGCAAGGGGTGGGAAAGGAGTAGAAGAAAGCCTTTTCCCATACTCTAATCAGAACCCTGATTGAAGGGCCCCAAGGGTGGGGCATAAGACAATCTGGCTAGAGAAGGGCCCAGACTGGTTGCAAGGCAGGGCTGGGAGGACCCAGGGCACCTACAGGGTCTTCAGAAACACCCGTAGGTATTGCTGAGTCAGGCAAGGGAGGCCTGAGAGCCTGACCATGGTGGTGCCAAGCGACTGCTGCCCTCCTGGGAGCACACACAGTGCCTCAAGGGCAGAAGTGACATCTCTTTGCCTGTGTGTCCATGTGGTACCTGCCCTCTCTATGGCTAGCTATGTCACCTTGGTCTTCCACCAGTTGAGAAGCACCAACCCTGTACAGTGAAGATAGGCATGCTTTGTGTGCTATGGAAGAAGGTTCTAGAGATAAGAATGGTGTGTGTGTGTGTGTGTGTGTGTGTGTGTGAAACGCTTTGGAATCAGGGTCTCTTTCTCTGCAGGGGACCACCTTCGGCTGTGGCCTTACTAACCTGTGTCTGGGCTTCCTTAGCAGGCCTCTCCTCATCCTGCACTTTCCTATAGCTCGAGTGATATCGAATGGGGAAACTGAGACACAGCAGACAGACCAGATCATTAGCTATTCCCACATTCTCTTACCTCGTCCCTGCCCTGGGTTCGAGCCCCAGGATGGCCACAACCTTTCTCCCTGGATAGGTGGGAGTCAGAAGCCCCTGCATTCCCCTCCTAGCTAGGGAAGCTTGGGCAAATAACCTAACCTCCTTAGCTCTCATTTCCCCTCTGCACAATGGTATCCCACTGACATCTTAGAGCCAGCCGCTTTGAGGATTAAGTGAGATAAAATACAAGTGCTCCACCCCTGCTAAGCTCTCAACACACTGGTGTTCCTTTACTGGGGGCAGCTGGTTCCCAAAGGTGCCAGGCCTCAGGTCGTAGCCATCGGCACCCCACTCCTCTCCTCCACAGTAACTTGGCTGTTCCCTCTTTGGATGGCTTGTAAAAGGCCAGGGAGAACTCTAAAGGCAGGTACCAGCAAAGAAAAAGGGAAAGGCGGGGCAGGGAAGATGATAATCATCTGAGAGGGGGGCTTCAGGAAGGTGGCCCGCCACCCCCCCATCAGAATGGAAACTGCTAAGCCAGAGGGGGCATGTCTACTGGTGGGCCAGGTGACCAGGGCCGCCTCACACTGGCTCTGGCCCTGTGGCCTTCGCTTGGTGAAGGAGAAGGTAGGGCTGCTCTGCCTAGCCTTTGTTTCTTTTTCCCTGCTCCCCTCAAGGCCTCTCCCCCATCCTTTCTCATCCTGGTCTCCAGTTCTCTGGCTCTCTCCACCATTTTACCTTCCTTCCTCTCACCCTCCTCTCTCTCACTCTCCAGCCAAGCCCACCCCGCCCCATCCTTCCCTTGAAGCGGATTTCTTGCTTTCTCATCCTTTCTTCTCAAAGCTCACAATCACACTTGGCTGCCTTCCCTCCCTCCTTCCCTCCCTTCCTCCGAGTCCTCCTCCACCCCCATCTCTCCTTCTAGCTCCCTTCCTTCTCCACTTCCTCCCTCCTCCTCTTGCCCTCCTGTTTCTCCCTCCGCCACCACCCACCCTTTTACTCTCTCCTTTCATCTCGCTCCTCTCCCCTCACCTAGAGAAGACACCGAAGTCTTCAGATAAACAAAACCAGGTCAAGACCGTGCACCAAGCCCTCACCAGTACCGGTCTGTTAGAGCCTAGAGACCAAGGTCAATGCTGAGTGGAAAGTCAGCCAACCCTGACAGCCACCTGGAACCCCGCCCCCCTCACCTCCAGAGATACCTGTGCCAGGTCACCTGCCTCCTACAGACACCTGTCTGGCTCCCAGCACCTGCTGTGTGAATTCCAGGTTAAGCCAGGTCAAAACTGAGTCCCTAGTCTTCCCAGTCACTAGGGAAGGAATACCTGCAACCTCTTCAACCTCCTCCCCTCAGTGCGGGGGGCGGGGGGGGATCGAGGCTAGAAGAGGACAAAAAAGAAATTCCTAAATGACCAGGAAAGGGGATGTCACTGTGGGCGAAGTATATGTCATGCAGAAACAAAACTCAGCTGACTGAGTTTGAATCTTGGTCCTGAATGTTCCTAATCAATAACTCTGAGCCCAATAGTCCTTGTTCCTCAGCATCCACATCTGTAAAGTGGGGATATGAAAGGGTCATCCTTTACAGGGTTGCGGAGCGGATGAGGGAACAAAGGTGTGGACCCTTCCTGGCACCCAGTGAGAGGCAGCTCCTAGCCCCACCCTCTCCCGAAAAAAGGGTGGCTTCCAAGAGGACTTAGGGTTTATTGGGAGTCTTGGAAGCTGGAAATAGGTGTGATCACACGTTTCCCGTTGACACCAGGTGGTATACTCATCTCTCTCAATACACAGTCTTTGAATTCCCCAGACACTCTAGGGGGCGGTTTTTCCCTTATTCCTGTCTCAGAGGAGAAATAGTAGAGGCTCAGAAAAGCTAGGTAATTTGTTCCAAGTCACACAGCAAAGTGAAGAATTCTTTTTAGTTTGGTATGGGTTGGGTTGGGTTTTTTTGAGACAGGGCTTCTCTGTAGCTTTTGGGGCCTGTCCTGAATAACCAAATTCTTAACGCCTCTGCTGTCACTTGGGGTGGCCATGGCAGTGGCAGAGACTGTGGAAAATCAAGGGCAGGACTAGGCACCCAACTCTAGCCGTTTCTTTGTCCTGGGACTCCACTTGGGGGTTTATGTGACCTTGGAACAAGCCCCAGAGGTGAGGGTGAAGGGGAGGAGGGGTGGTCGATGATTTCACTCTGCCCGATGGCGTGACGAAAAACAAGTCCTAAACCTGCACGTCATCCAGGGGTCAAGGAGTGGGAGAACTGCCCTATGGAGGGCATCACACACTTACCTCTCCCCTTAAGGCAGACCCAGTTTTCTCGTCTCCCGTGGACCTCCGTCCCTAGCCTGCCTCGGTTCCTGGCCAGTGGCCAGAATTTGTGAAGGGGTGATACAGTGAGGAAGAAGGTGAACATGACCTTCATGGTGCCCTCTCTGGAGCTCTGGGTCCCTGGTGTGACTTCCTTTCTGCACAAACAATCCCAAGATTCCCTCCCACCCCCTGCACAGCCTGAGTTACGCAATGAAGGTAACCGTTCCTTCTCTCAGGGGCCAGACCTGTCAAATTTACCACCTGAGGTTACAAAGGGCTCGGTGGCAGAGCCACAGGAGATGGTATCCTAAAGGACCCAAGGGCGGCGAGAGCCCAGACAGCTCCTGTGGGAAAGAGGTGCTGAGAGGACTCAAAAGGTGTAGCCGCTCCTCAGCCCCCTCCGCCCCCCCAGCCGCCCCGCCCCTCCAGCCCTCCCCCGCCCCCCAGCCATCTCAGATTACACTGAGCAGTGCTTTCAAATGGAACTCCACAGTTTCCATGGCAACTCAGCCACGTGGTTGCACCTTAGAAGCTGGGGGAAGAGGAAATGAGGAGGTGAAGGGCAGTGGCAGGAGACACAATGCTCCTGGAAGATGAGGGCAGAGTGAAGCCATAAGTCCAGCCACGTTGCCCCTCCTGCTCCTCACCCTCACCTCTGGTACTCCCCTGGAAGCTTCCGGAAACCCCGAATGCAAACTGAAGAGCTCCAGGACAAAGAGGCAGCTAGAGCAGGTCCCCCAAGCGTGTCCTTGATCTTTCATTATCAGTGCCACTGTCATGGTCCTGGCAGTCCCCACCCCCATTCCCCATAGAGGTTGGGGGCACTGGGAGCAACTTCCTGGGCAAAAAGGATAGGCAAATCTGCCATGATGTTTGGGCAAGTGTTTTGTGAACAAAAATAAACACATTAAAAACGACAGACGCAGAGATGCCCAGAATGACCCTTGGGGTGCTCAGTTCACCTGTGTGGTGGGGTCCTGCCATGGTGTACAGAGGAGGCCTGTCTTTCAGAAACCCTGGTCTTGATGGATTTTCCCTGACATGACCCTAAGAGGGAGACTCAGCATGGCCCTTCTCTCCTTCCAAGGATACCAGTTTTCCTGCATGCATTTCTTTCTGCCCTGGGGCCTGGCATAAGCCACTACCTCCCTTCCAGCCTCCCTCCCACACCCACCCTCCCCCATCATCAACAGGGTTGATCTCAAAGCTCCCCCCAAGCCTGCTCTGAAATACTGACTCAACAAATCTCCCTCTACAACAGCAACTGCTCCTGCCCACACCTCCTCCTCAGCCAGCCTCCCCCTCCTCTCCTTTGTCACCTTCTGCAGCAGTGCTAGCAAGAAACCAGAGATGGTGGCTTTCATTATTTTTTTTCTTTATTTTTATCAAAGGTTTGGGTTTCTATTATTGTTAGGGTTTTTGTTTTGTTTTGTTTTTTTCAAAAATTGTCTCCCCTGAGACAGTGCAGGCTCTGAGCAGGCTCCTCTTGTTTCCATGGTGACAGCAGCTGGCTCACATGTGTGGTTGCTATAGAAACTAGGATGGCTCTCTCTTCTCACGTTCTCATCCTTCCTCAACCGCCTCACCACCCCCTCCTTCTTTGGAACACTTGGGGTGCAAAGAAAGGACCCTATGAAGCTCCAAGTACCATGGGAGCCAGTGAGGCCCTTCCTCCTGCGTGGACAGTCACGTCCTGCTTCTGTGCCTCCTTAAGGAGAGGCAGGGGGGCACAAACAGCCTGGAGTCCCCCAGAGGAGGGCTCAGTAATAAATACCTTTCTTCTGCCAGGCATGCAGTCCAGTTCCAGAATAAAGCCAATTCAGGTGTGGGCCCTGGGGCCACTCCAGTGCCTCTCTGTGCACTCCTTGCCAATTCAGGGGCATAGGCAAGAAAAGGCAGCGTTTAGTCTTGGGAGGAAATGGGTGGTGACAGAGCTGGAGAGAGAGGGTAAGGCACATTCAGAGGGCACTGGCGGCAACTGTGTGGTATGAATGTTTCCCATGCTACCCACTGTAGGCAGAAAGGAGGAGCCCTGCCTCCTGGTCATCTGTGAACCCTCAGTGTCTGCAGGAGAACAAACAGGGAGAGAGGAAAGGAGCCAACCCTGAAATCCGCACATGATGGACTTGCTTCCTTGTTGGTTTGTTTGAGACAGGGTTTCACTCTATCACCCTAGCTGGCCCAGAAATCGCTCCTATGTAGACCAGGCAGGTCTTGAACTTGGATATCTGTCTGCCTCTGCCTCCCGAGTGCTAGGATTAAAAGCATGCACCACCAACGCCCAGGCACAGCAGTTTTTAGGTAGTACTCTTTATTACAGCGTTTTTTGTTTCTTTGGAGAATGTCTCGGGGCGTAGTTCAATTGGAAATCCTTGCCTGTCAGGTACCAGACCTGTAATCCTTGTAGATTACAGAGGTAGAGACTGGAGAATCAGAAGTTCAAGATAATCCTAGTTTGAGGCCAGCCTAGGCTGTACAAGACCCTGTTTCAAACAACAACAAAAGGAATAAGCCACATACTCGCTCCTTTGTTCTTAGAGGAAAAGGAAAACAAGATTTGGAAGTGCCTGGAGTCAAACAAACCAGTAGTTTACCTCATTAAATGCTACAGCAGGCGACAGAACTAGTTGATTAACCCACATTGCCACGCACTGAGGTCCAGAAAGATAAAGCAAATCCCCAATGGTCACACAGCAGTTGGAGTGACAGAGAAGCCAGAGCTGTTGAGACTGAGCAGAAGAGAAATGCTGTCCCCAGTTAAGGGAGAGCCAAGAGTGAAAGATGCTAGTATATGCCCTGTATTGAGCTTGACAACAGTGCCAGGGGTTCACGGACTCAGGCCAAGAGTCCAAACAAGCGCACCCCCTCTTGATACCTCAGCCCCCTGAAAGTAGGTGCTGGTGCCCTCATCCTCATCTCCCTCCCATTCATCTTGTTCCCCAGGCCTCAGATGGGAATTTGACTCATTAAAGAGAAGACAGAGTGCCTGAGAGGTGTCTGGAAGCTGCCTTTGGAGAGACAGTGCCAGAGGGGAAAGTTCCAGCTTGTCTCCCGCCAGGCAGGGCAGGCAGAAGCATTCTCAAGGTCAAAGAAGGCGTCATGCAGATCCTTGTCCTCAGCCAAGGGCAAGCTTCTTGGTTTCCTCCCCGCAACCTGCAGCCAACACAGGAGTCTTGACCCAGATGCAGGGGAGAGGGAGCAGAGAGAAGGTCCCAGGGACTGGGAGGAACCAGTCACTATCCTGGACTATAGGAATGGCCAGGGTCTTCCTCCGTGTCCTTCCCCAGTGATGGACAGTCGGGCTGCAGGGGAAGCAAGGGCCAGTCCAGGCTCATCCCAGTTGCTGAATCCTGCCAACTATGGTGGCAGAGAGACAAACACAGAGAACAAAGAAATGCCCAGAAGGAAAGGAAAAGCAGATATAAAACCCCTCCCTTCTGCCACTAGTCATAAGGGGCCCCTGGCTTTTTCTAGGTTTTTCAGGCTTCAGACCGCCAGAATAAACAGGGAACTGCTGAAGGTCAGGGGTCAGGGAGACCCAGGAAAGGAGGGGAAAGAAATGTGTAAAGGAAAGTGCATTTGGTGCTTGGTAATAAACTTAGGTTGGGGAGGGGGGCTTGATTAGTTGTGTTTGCTCTGCCTACACAAGCCTAACAGTTCAGCGGTCTGGTCCTACTACCTCATAAATAAGGTGTGGCTGTGCACACATATAATCCCAGCACTGAGAAAGTGGAGCCAGGAATATCAGGAATTCAAGATCTAGCTCCTTGGCTACACAGCAACTTTGAAGCTAGCCTGGGCTACATGAAACTCTGTCTCAAAGGGGGGCAGGCTAGAGAGAGACCACATTGGTAACGAGTACATGCCTGAGGCAGAGGCAGGCAGATCTCTGAGTTTGAGGCTAGCCTAATGGGAAAACTCTATCAACCAATCACATCTAGTTAGGGTGTGGCTACCTGGGGCCCAGGTAGAAAAACTGGGAGGACCCAGGTGCCCTATCTCTCTCTCTCTGTGCGGTACCCGCCAGACAGATAGGATGTCGGACCTCCCACTCTTGTAGCATGAGTTTCCCCTTTTTAACCATTAAAATATAACTGTTCTTCTTGAGCTGGCTTGGTTATTTATCGTACCAACCTAATTTGCAACACTTGGCACCCAACGTGGGGCTCGAACCCACGACACTGAGATTAAGAGTCTCATGCTCTACCAACTGAGCTAGCCAGAGTTTCTATCTCATGTCAAAAGCCATAATATGGGACAGAAGGAAAAGATAATTTATAAAACTTCTTTGCCTTTCTTCATATCTATTTTTGCCTTTATCATACCTTTCATTGAATATATATGTATGTCTATATAAATAATGTTTAAGTTTTCCATAATAAACAATAAATTTTCCTGCAGTAATCTTTGAAGTTTCCAGGAAGAAGATGGGGCCCCACAACAACCACTTCACCTGGTTAACATGATGTCATGATGCTGATAGTGCTACTACAAGACCTGTTTTGGATACCAGCTGTACAAGACAGTTCCAACTTGGTTAGCTGAAATGGTGCACTTCTTTTACAACATTCTGGCCAAACCTCTGCAAAATACTCAGAGACTATTTGCAATTTTACCAGGCCAAATATTTTTTGTTTTTTTTTAAAGATTTATTTATTATGTATACAACATTCTGCCTCCATGTATGCCCACATGCCAGAAGAGGGCACCAGATCTCATTACAGATGGTTGTGAGCCACCATGTGGTTGCTGGGAATTGAACTCACGACCTCTGGAAGAGCAGCCAGTGCTCTTAACTACTGAGCCATCTCTCTAGCCCCATCAGGCCAAATATTAATCTTGGAATTTAACCATCATTTACTTTAACAGGATCCCCTAGAAAGAACGTCGCCCCCATGACAGCTGGAAGCAACTTCAGAGGACAACGTCCCCTCTCCCAGCAAAGTTTGCCCTCAGGCTTAGGGACATCATTTAGGGGTTGATTATAAATGGTATACGGTTGAAGGATGGGGGAGGAATTTTTTAGGCTCAGGGATCTTTTTAACAAAAAAAAAGATGGATAGTTGGATGATGGAATAATAGATTGGTATTTGTGAGTTATTGTTTTTAGATAATTATATTGGTATAGATTCTTGTATATGGATACAAAGTTAAATGTATGCATGTATGCTTCTACCTCTGTTTAAGACATTGTTTATGTATTGATACATATATTTACCATACCGCAGTGTACATTACTACCTCTGATCAAGATACTTATACATTGTTTACATTTGAGGGTCATTGTCCTCATTTATTGCACAGTTGTTTATTGTTAGTCTTCAAGTTAGATAGGTATTGAGAATTATAGATCAATAGTCATCTATGTTTGTCATATTTATAATTAGACTAATCAGGTTCTTTAGATACATAGAGATTATATTCAGTATAGATAGATAATCTTCAACCTCTTCAAGGAGCTGTAGAAAATGGCCTTTAATCTAACTTAGAGTTACGTAGTAGTGAGACACAATTGCTCCTGGCAACACCAATCTATTCCCGAGAGAATGTTGAGCACCAAAGACACTCCACCTGGAGCCTTTCTTCTTGGCAGAACTGTCCTTTGGGCAAAGAAATGCCCATACCTCAACCACTGACAGAGATACAGAGTATCAGTAAATGGATAAAACAGGACTGTCATATCCTGCCAAGACAGGGTAAGATAGTTTTGAAAAGTTTCTTGCCTTTGAAAATGGTATGTTAGTTACGTTAGGCCTTAGCCAAAGTTGGTTGCTTCAACACTGCAAATGAGACTTTGAGTGATTGCCCAGGTAGTCAGTTGTCTCTGTCATTTGTTGCACATTTTGGAAGTTTCTCGATTGCACTTCCTGTTCACTCAAGTAATATTGTTTCCCTTCTCAGATCTTTGATGGAGTTGAAGATTAGATAATTGTAGTTACCTTCCTCATGATTTAGCCAACCTTAATTTCAATGTAATAGTTAGACTCCTTTTTTTTTAATTTTTTTTAAAGGCCAGGTTTGGCCTTGGCTATTTCTTAGAAATAGTTAGACTCCTTGAAATAGAATGTTTAGTAAAACTTTTGTTATGTGTTCCTTGCTTAATAGTGTTTATTGTTTGTAATTTTATATTTGATATCTGTTTCTATTGTATATAGCTGTGTTGGGTCTGGATCGATTTTGTTTAGAGAAAAGGGGGAGATGATGGGGAAACTCTATCAACCAATCACATCTAGTTAGAGTGTGGCTACCTGGGGCCCAGGTAGAAAAAATGGGAGGACCCAGGTGCCCACTCTCTCTCTCTTTGCCCGGTACCCGCCGGACAGATAGGACGTCGGACCTCTCACTGTTGTAGCATGAGTTTCCCCTTTTAAACCATTAAAATATAACTGTTCTTCTTGAGCTGGCTTGGTTATTTATCGTACCAACCTAATTCGCAACACTAGCCTGGTCTACCGAGTGAGTTCTAGTACAGCCAGGGCTACACAGAGAAACCCTGTCTCAAAAAACCAAAACAACAACAACAACATAAAGGGGTATATACTCGAGCAGGGCAGTGGTGGCACAGACCTTTAACCTCAGTACTCCCCAGTACTCCAGAGGGAGAGGCAGGCAGATCTCTGAGTTCAAGGCCAGCCTGATCCACAGAGTGAGTTGCAGGACAGCCAACACTACACAGGGAAATCCTGTCTGGAGAAAAACAAACAAGATACCTGTAAATAAGCACCAAACTTCCCTCCCTTTCCATGGAGCAGAACTAAGAACTAGACATTCTGGCAATAAGGAATGTGTTGTGGCCATTGTAATGTCACAGAATACTGTCTCCTTGATCATTTTTGAAGTTTTTTTTTTGAGGGGGGTTGTTGTTGTTGTTTGATTTTGGTTTAGGTTTTTCAAGACAGGGTTTTTCTGTGTGACCTTGGCTGTCCTGGAACTCGCTTTGTAGACCAGGCTGGCCTCGAACTCACAGAGATCCACCTGCCTCTGCCTCCCATGTGCTGGGATTAAAGGTGTGTGCCACCACATCACCACTTGTTGAATTCTGTCTTCTTTCTCAGCCTCGATGAAAGGCTTGTGCAACCTCTATTTGAATATCTCCTGTGACAGGGAGCTCACCACTATATGGGTATCTATCTTCCCCAAATCTTGGGCCTCAGTTCAAATATTTGTGCTATCCTTTTTATTTAAGAAAGAATGCCCTGGGCTGGAGAGATGGCTCAGAGGTTAAGAGCACCGTTTGCTCTTCCAGAGGTCCTGAGTTCAATTCCCAGCAACCACATGGTGGCTCACAACCATCTATAATGAGATCTGGTGCCTCTTCTGGTGTGTGTATGTTAACAGAACATTGTATGCATAATAAATAAATAAATCTTTAAAAAAAAAAAAAAAAAAAGAAAGAATGCCCTGTGAGTTCAAGGCCAGTAATGGTCTACAGAGCAAGTTCCAGGGCAGCCAGAGCTGTTACACAGAGAAACCCTGTCTCAAAATACCAGAAAAAGAAAAAAGAAAAGGAAGGAAGGAAGAAAGGAGGAGAGAGAAAGAAAGAAAGAAAGAAAGAAAGAAAGAAAGAAAGAAAGAAAGAAAGAAAGAGAGAGAGAGAGAAAGAAAGAAAGGGCTGGAGAGATGACTCAGCCATTAAGAGCACTGACAGCTCTTGCAGAAGATTTGGATTCAATTCCAAGCACACAACCATCTGTAACTCCAGATCCAGAGAATTCAATGCCCTCTTCTGGCTTCTGCAGGCGCTATACACACATGCAGCACATTTGTCCAGGCAAAGTACTCATTCTCATAATATCTTTTAATTTTTAATAAAAAAAAATGGGGGGGGAATATTGCCCTGTTACTTCTACAGAGAACAATAAATAATAGCACTTGGGTGTATCTGACACCCGTGAGTTCCAAATAAGTTCTTGACACCCTCAGCGGTTCTGCCTGGTTCTAATGATACTTTGAAAACTCCTCCAGTTCCCCGTTCCCCCACCTTCCAAACCCTTCTTTGCTCTCAGGCCCTGCTGCAAGGCTCGGCTCTGTGCAGTACACACCACACCACGCCGGTTCTATTCTGGCTGCCTCCGTTGCTCCTTTATTCTTGCCCTTGCTTCTGTGTCCTTCCTGTCTGAGGTCTGCCAGCTCTGCTTGCCTTATCAGACTCCTCCCTCTTCCTGTCAAGACCTTCTAAGATCACCACAGGCAGCAGGCCGCTCTCAAGGGCCTGCCACATCAGCTCACCTGCCTCCTGTAGAAGCGTGCCCTCCTTTCCCCTGACGGTTTTAGACATTACCTGACTGAGTGAGGCATGCCCTCATCCTCACTCTGCAAGCCTCAGGCTCTTTGAAGTGGGGGGCATGTAATGGATTCCTAAGGCTGCCATAACAAACTGTCACACACTGGGTGACTTCAACAGGCACTTCTGCAGCGGAAGCTGCATGTCTCACATCAAGGTGCTGGCAGGTAGGAACACACTGGACTTGCAGGATCTAGAAGCCTTCCTCTTTCCCTCCTCCCCCCTCTTTAGCAGCCCCCGGCCTTTGCTTGACTTACAGCATCATCACTCCAAACCCCTGCCTTTCCTGCTCCCAAGGCCTTCACTCTATGCTTCCGGGATGAGATTTCCTTGTTTGTATAAGACACCCATCTTTGTGCTAGGGTCCACCCCAGTCCACTGTGACCTCATCTTAATCTAATTTACCTGCAAAGGCTTTGTTTCCAAATAAGATCACAGTTCTGAGTTCCAAGTGGACAGGAGCACTGTTTGACCCACAAAACTACCTGTCCCTGTCCCTCGCTTGCTTCATTTCCCCCCATGGTACTGGGGATTGAACACAGGGTCTTGTGTATTTTTGGTAGGCACTCTGCTATGCAGCAATACCCCTAGACTTTCTCTTTTACTTTGAAACACAGCCTCGCTAAATTGCTTAAATAGGCCTTGGGCTCATTCTGTCTCTCCAGCTGGCCTCAAGTTCTAATCTGCTTGCCTCCGCCTCCTAAGTAGCTGGGACGACAGACTCATGACCCTCATGCCCTACCTACCCTCATGGTTTTCACTTCCTCCTCTCCCTTAACACCAGCCACCTAAGAAATGTCCCTAACCATTCCCCTTTTATACCCCTCCAGTCATCCCCGACCATCCTGACAATGGGGCTTTGCTTCCCTGTTTAGACAGGGTAATGCTATTTCCCTTCTCTGGGCCTCAGTGTCCTGATCTGCATAGTGGGCTGATGGCAGGACTTACCTTACAAGGGTGAGGTGCTAAGCTAAGTACTTGACCAAGCAGTCAACAAGCAATGTGTGGTCCACAAGCATGGGCATCTTCAGGTCATTTCAGGCCCCCACTGCAGGACTTCAGACTGACTTCTTAGCCAGCTCTGGTCTCCACCATTCAAACCCATAGCTCACTATATTGTTTAAGTGCGTCCTGCTGCAGGCAAATCTTCAGGTGGGCAGAACACACAGGACTGCATACTGTTCATTTCCTCTCTCTGCTGAGATGAACATACAGGTACATGCACATGCAGGGACACACACAAGTTGATACAGGCATATATGCACACACTTGGGTGCACACTCACAGATGTATGCACGTATGCAGATGCACACAGTTGCATGCTCAGGCGGGCGCATGCACACAACTGCCCAGCCTGTCAAGGCCACCGGAGCTTTCAGCGGACTCCCAGTTCTCTCCTGTCTCTCAGCCTTTGTACAACTGCTCTTCTTAGGACACTTCTGTCCGTGTTCCTTCCGTGCATGGATATCTGTGGCTTCTCCCTAAGACCCACCATCTCCAGGACACTGCCCCCGCGCTCACAACCTTCCAGACTAAGCCAGGAGGCTATTTCCTGGGTGCCTGTCCTGCCTCTGCCTTCCACCCACTCTGGGGAGCTACACAGCACCATCTGGACTGTGTTCCTTCTCCGCATCTCAGGGCTTTCCTAGAGCACAGTCAGTACAGCAAAGAATGAAGCATATGTGGAGGAGTGACATTTACTTACTAGGCCCTCAGGCATTCTTTTGACCTGAATTCCTCTGCTTCCTACTGGACTTGGCATCCACCTCTCTTCCTCAGTCACTGGCCTTCCCCCCACCACCACCTCCTGCCCCATCCCAGAGCCACCTCCTCTTCATCTTCCTGCTGGTTCATAGCTTCTCCTGCCCTCTCAGCTTCCTCAAACAGCCTTCTCTTTCTTTCACTCCATCTCTGCTCTCTCTTTTTCCCTCGCTTAGGCCACTTACTGGCTGCCTCTCTGAGCTG
Organism: Ondatra zibethicus; assembly: GCA_004026605.1. Taxonomy (NCBI): domain Eukaryota; kingdom Metazoa; phylum Chordata; class Mammalia; order Rodentia; family Cricetidae; genus Ondatra; species Ondatra zibethicus. Next base: position 119,388 of record PVIU01002282.1, read on the forward strand.
TTCTCTGTTTCTACAGTTGGATTAAGATTGTGCATGTGCTGTTTGGGGTGTTGCCATGAGCTGGGTACCACAGGAAAGCCCCCCTGAGAGTTTGCACTCAACCCCGCAGCATCCCACCCCCTGGAGCAACACCCCAGGGCACCCGTGGGACTGTGCTGGGAGCACCCACATGTGCATGCCCCTTAGGGCTCATTGATGGCAGCAGAGGAGGGAGGAGGAGGAGGAAGTCTCTCTCCTGGGGCACTCCTATGGGAACGTATACACACAGTAGCAGCAGCAGCTCACGGGTTCACCTGCAGGCAAACAGAAAAGATTTCAGATGGCCTGGGTTTATGAAGACTCAGGAGCCAAAGCTAATAAGGACTCCTCTACCCGAGTGACAGAACTACCCACAGCTAAGGGGCCAGCTGGAAGAACGTTGTCAATCCATTCTTCATCTGGTCCCTTTTTCTGGTGGCCTTGAAGGCAGAGCCAGCTGTCTGTCCACAGTCACAGGGTCCAGCTGGGCACCACCACCCTTCAGAGGCTCTAGCAGATGGCACTCACCCTCCCCCCACCCCCCACACCCACATCAGAAACCTGGACTTCCTTTGATGCTTCTTCCTCCCCTGCTCTCCAACATGTCATTAAGAATGGTCACTTGTGAACCAGGCGGTGGTGGCGCACGCCTTTAATCCCAGTACTCAGGGAGGCAGAGGCAGGCAGATGAACTCTGTGATCGAAGCCAGCCTGATTTACAGAGTGAGTTTCATGACAGTCCAAGATACACAGAGAAACCCTGTCTCAAAAAAACAAAAAATAAAAAACAAAAAGAAAGAATGGTCACTTGTGTTTTCTGAAGGCCTCTAGGGCCTTCTCTAATAGGGCCTCTGCTTTGCCAGCCCCTTGAATCCAGGCTATCCCAATGGCTTCAAAGGTACCCTGCATTCTCATCCCCAGATTACAATGGGACCACTGGTTTTGGAAACTGAGCCCTACACAGGTTTCTAGATATTCCATGGCAATGTGATGACAATGTCACAGTTAGCTTGTACTCAGTTACTCTTGTTAAGAGCTGTTCATGGACCCCGGCAATGGTGGCCCATGGCTTTAATCCCAGCACTTGGGAGGCAGAGGCAGACTCAGATCTCTGAGTTGGATGATGGCTTGCTCTACAGAGTTCCAGGACAGCCAGGGTTACACAGAGAAACCCTGTCTCAGGGAGAAAAAAAAAATCCTCCCATGGATTACCATAAAACTCAAGGGAAGCGTGTAGGCATGCCATTCTGACGGCTTTGTCAAGAGCTCCTTTCTTACCTCTTGGGGACAAAGCAGCTCTGTCAGTAGGTGGGGCGCTTTCCTAACCATGAGTAATCAAATCCTTCCTTTTAAGATTTTTATTTTTAAGGTGGTATCTTATATGGCCCAGGCTGGCCTTCAGTTGGATATGTAACCAAGGATCGCCTTACGCTCCTGATCCTCACGCCTCTTCCTCTCAAGTGAGGCCACAGGTATGCAACATTACACCTGCCTACATTTTTCTTTAGACTCCTAAGGAATCCCTGTCCCCTACTCTCCCCCCAGTTCCCCTCCCTGCCCCCATACAAAAGTCCCAAGGTGTTAAAGTCCTTCAGTCCATCCACCCACGTCTTGCCCTGACACACACCCATCTCTGGAAGCCCTCTCCATTTCCTTGAGGAAGTTCCTCTCCTGCTGCTGCCATCGCCTTAGTATGGAAGTCCTGCCGAGGACACTTTGCCAGTTCTGCCCAGCTGATATCCAGGGTGGCTGCAGAAGTCACACAGAGGAGGAGCTGAGACGTCAGCTTCCTCAGCCCGTGTCCCCAAGGGCAGCCCGAGCTCTCCCTACTGCTGTTGCCCGGCCTCCCGCCATTTTGTATTCGAGGCACGTTCACTGCTTTGATGAAATGGTAACCATTTTCTAGAAGCCTTTCTCCTGCCTGCATTATTCATGGGTTCCTCTCTGCTACCAGCCAGGCACAGGCTGATCTCACTGCCCCATTCAGAGAGTGAAAAGGTAGAGGCCCTGGTGAGCGAACCGACTCCCACTCCCAGTTCTTCCCTTCCCTGCCCTTTAAAGGAAGGGGATTAAGAAGAGAGTCCTTACAGGTCCTGTACTCATCTGCTGCTTCTTCTCCTGTCCCCTTGCCGACACCACCACCCTGGCACACTGGGCAGGTGCTCTAGAAAACTGAGCGATGAACTTGGAAAAGTTAATTTCACCAAGTAAAGTCACTACTCACCAACCCCCAGAGGCCCAGCCCCCTCTATCCCTTCAAACACGGCAGGGTCACTAGACCTGGGCATATTAGAAAGGTCTGCTTCTCTGGGTCACATTTCTGTTCAAACTGACCTTGTCTTCTGTCCCTGCCCCGGGGCTATGTCAGGCCACCTTGAACAGCTGGCAGTGCTGAGCCCTGTTCTTCCCCACGTCCTGGCCTTTGGCTTGCGGCCCAATAGTTTGACCCATTTCTTTGGTAGGAAACCGATGTCAAGCTGGAACTTTCAGGAGGATGGATGCCCATCTAACGCCCCTGTTGTCTCCTACTGGCACGAGTTTTTCTCAGCCCATCCCCCATTGTGCCTACCTGCAGCTTAGTCCTGAGCACCCAGGCACAGTCCCTTTCCTGAAGGCATTGAGAGCCATTCAACTGGCTCCAAAATTCCCTACCCAGCCACATCCCTTAGCCTTCCTGCTGCACATACAGACAGAAGGTTCCAGATAGGGCCCAACCACGCTGGTGAAGGCAGTCATAGCTCATGCTTATTCAGTCACCCAGTCATGGAGTTTCATCTGTAAATAGTTCCCTGGATTGGAGGCTCTTCATGCCCTCCTGGGCAAAGAAACAACCTCAAAGATGTCAAAATGACCAGCCAGGTATGGTGACAAGCACCTGTGATCCTACCACCTGGATAGCGGGAGACAAGAGGATCCTCAGCTATAGAGACAGTCCAGACCAGCTGGGCTACATGAAACCCTGCCTCAAAAAAAATTAAATTTAATTTAAAAAAGAGGTTAATGAGACAATGGTCACAGCAGCAGCAAAAGGCAGGGCTCGGGTTCGCCAATGCAAAGTGCTCCTTAGAGATGACTCCTGGCAGAGAGTACCCCTAACCCAATCTCCAACCCTTCCCAGAGCCAGAGCTGGGGAGGGGAGGGAAGAGGAGTAGGGATGCCACGCCTAGCTGGCTGGGGATGCAGCATCTCTGTCTGCCACTAAAGGACCCAACTGCTAATCAGCAGCACTGGTATCCAGGCAACCAGCCTCCCTGGCTTCAGATAAGCAGAAACAGCTGGAGCTGCTGAGGCTGGGAGCCGCAGGGGAGGGAAGGAGCCAGCCAGCCCATCCTCATGGGTTATTTTGAGCCTGTTACTCGCACTATTCAGACATCAGCCTGAGCTAGGGCCATTCCCCGATGTGTCCTTGTCACAGCCTCTGGGGAAGGGTTTCTAGGGCTCAGCCCAGCTGGGAGCTTGGCACACTCAAGTGTGTGGAGGGGGAGCGGTGGTTGAAGGGGGGCAGGAGAACTCCTGGCTCTCCCTTTTTCCTGAGCATATCTCCACAGTATTTGAACTTGATCTTTCTGGGTCCCACACCTTAAGAAAGGTCAGGTGAGGCTTGAATCATTTGTTGACCCCATACTGTGTCCCCGGAGCACCTCAGGAGGGCAGTGGCCATTGAGCGAAGGGCTAGATCATACCAGCTAGGTCTGGATCAGTCCAGCTCTGTTCTTCTAGGTTTGGTCTTCCATCTCAGGCTCAACTTCCTCTGTGGTAAAAACAAAACCCACCAGCAGAGTGGGAGGCTGGAAACTGAGGAAGTGGCATGCGGCCTAGCCAGTGGGGTGTCTGGCACAAGAGCTGCTGAGGTGGCTCTTCCCTGCCAAGTGCTGGTTCTGCCCTGCCATACTGGACCTCTCTCCCACATAGGAGCCTGTCCGTCCCACCCCCCGCCCCCTCTCACCCCGGGCTATTTCTGTCTCCTGTTCTAAAGGTCAGTGCCTTTCCTGGGAGGTGGCAGCTGCCACCTTTTTCCCCTCTAAGTGACCCTGGCCCCTGCCCAGGGGCAAGAGGTTGTTTCTGATGGCGTTCCCCACATCTGGCCTGGGCATGCCCACCCTTCTGCACACAGGGCCCTCAGGGTCATTGCTGGGTCTGCAGGGCTTGTCCAGCTCTGGACTGACACACTACACTGGCCACATCAGCAGTCAGAATCCTCCCATTGTCCCCTCCACAGCAGAACAACAGAGGTGAGTGTTGACTGTTCCGGTCTTCGGCCAGCTTGAAGGAGAGGACAGAGGAGGCGGAGGCATTGCCTCTCTGAGAGCATCCTCATGAGAGCGTCGGGGTAACATTGCTCTCCACCAGCTTGGCATCTGTGCCCTTGAGATCTACAGTCTATGAATGGGGACAGGAGGTAACTGTCCCCAAAGAAATCCCTCGTGTCTAGCATTAGTGCAGACTTTCTAGAGGGGGATAGGAAGAAAAGTGGTGAGCGGTAGTCTGTCATTCCAGAGGAGAGCCTTCCCATTCCCTGGTCTGGCATTGCCTGAGTCAGCTCTCTGAGAAAGGTATGGCTTCTTCCAAGTGACCAACAAAAATCGCTGGAGACTCAGGGCCCTCGGTACCCATGGCCACCATTGCCATGTGACTGACCCTAGTAGCTGACCTGCCTGATACTTTCAGAGCAGTGTCCCAGCATCAAGAGAGCTCCCTGTTCAGCATCTCTTGTGTTGGTTTCTCTGCTGTTCTTCTAGGGGCCCAGAGTGTGTCCTGACCAGGGAGGTGCTGGGAGAAGTATGGGGAGCCTGGTTGAGCACAGAGCAGGGCCTGTGCTGGTAACAGCACAACTACATGAGGCTTCCCAGAGCAGGGCTGACTCCATTCCATCAACTAAAAAGTACAGAGAGAAGAGCACAGTGTTGTATTTAGCCCGTGCCCGCAACTCTACTGTTCTGGAAGCTGAGGCAGGAGGACCCTGAAAGTCTGTCCCCGAAAAGGGTAAGGAAGGTAAGGGAAAGAAAGGAAGCTCAGCTCTGAGTTGCTGATGGGGAAGGAAAGAAGGACCCACCCCAACAGGTCTCTTGCATCTCCATCTTTGCCCACATGACTCCCTGAGGTACCGACCCCCTCCCCCATACAGCTTGCTAGAGGGAAATCAGGATTGAAAAACAAGATAAACAGAAGGGAAGGGGGCTCAGGAGGCACATTCCAGAGCTAAAAATAACAGGGTCAGCTGGCAGGCTGGCAGCTTCAGCCTTCCTCGGCCCCCCAGGGCCCCAGCCAGGCTCCTCCTCTCCTCCAGCTCTCAACTGGGCTCCCAATCTGGGAAGCCTGGGCTGCATCTGCTGAGATCACGCCAGCATCCCCTCCCCAGGCCACCACCAACTAAGGGAGGTAGAAGGCCCACCCCAGCTAGGCTCCCTCCTCTCCCATGGCTAACCAGGTCCCCAGCTCATTGGCTTAACCTCTGGCTGGCATTCCCTTAAAGTTATGAGGAAATGCACAGGTTTGGTCGATCAGCACGGGTGTTTAGGTGCCCAAGGCAGTGAAAGGTGAGTCCTCCTCACAAACACACTCTACACTAACACCATCCGTAACCAAGTCCGCTGTTAGGTGGGAAAGACGGGAGAAAAAGGAAGTTCCAGAAAACAAAAGTCATCATGCACCTCCTACGAGCCAGAACTCTGTAATCCCAACACTTAGAAGGAGAAGGACGACAATGCTGGTCTTTTGGATAATTTAAATTTTATTTATTTATTATTTTTTTTGGTTTTTTTTTTTCCAGACAGGGTTTTTCTGTGTAACAGTCTTAACTGTCCCAGAACTCTCTTTGTTAGACCAGGCTGGCCTATATGGTGCGATGTTTTTGCTCTTACTCTTTTGGCTTTTTGAGGGGCCTACCACTCAGCTCCCAAATACATCACACACGCATACACACACACACACACACACACACACACACACACACACACACACAGGAGGCCTTAGTTTGTTTTGTTTCTTGCCAAACTTTTCTTAAATTATCCCATTTACCTTTTGTCTCTGGGCTATTACCTTTCTCTTTCTTCTGCATATCTTACTTTCACTCTTACTCTGTGGCTGGCTGGGTAGCTCCTCCCTAGCATCCTCCTATTCATTCTCTCTGCCTGCCAGCCCCGCCCATCCTTGCTCCTGCCTCGGTATTGGCAGCTCAGTTCTTTATTAGAGCATCAGGGGTTTCAGATCTGGGCATAGCAAACTCCTGTGACACTGTCTCGGGCACCTGTGCACAGCTCTGTTCACACAGCCCTCCGCTCTGCCGTGTAGGCTCTGTGGTGTAAGCATGGACTCTGTTTTGTCTATCATGTGTGCGGGGACCTCTTCCCTCCCTAGCCAGCCCACAACCTGTCCCTCAGTTCCATCCTGCCCTGATCTCTGTACTTCTCTAACTCCCTCCACCATCTACACACTCCACCTCTCACCTCCCTCCACCTCTCCTTCCAGAGATCTGCTTGCAACCAACCTCACCCCTACCCTTTCTCCATTAGAAGCCAGAGTGTTGCCACTTCCTGTCAGTCCCCTGGGCAAACTTCACAATGGTTATACAATGCATTTACCTCAAAAACCAAACTCCACCCCATGGGTCAGAAAGCCCTTTAACATCTGGTCCTGCCCCACCCTCCAACCAGCTGCGTTGCAGGAGCAGGCTGCGTTCTTTGCACGGGTGGCTCTCACTCCCTGGAAAACCTTCTAGTAATCATTTGCCTGTTGAACTTCAAATCTCCCCTAGAATGCTACCTTCTCTTGTTTTTCATTTGGTTTTGGTTTTTGGTTGTAAGCCTAACTTTTCGTAGCTGAGCCATCTCACCAGCCCAATTACCACTTTCTCAAAAAGATCTTCTCCCCAACTGACCGAGATTCTGTTTGTGTACTGTAATCCTACATATATATTTATATTTAAATATACATTATATATATTTAGATTTCCAACATACACACACACACATAAGATGGGGGTTTCACCTCAGCCAGGCTGGCTTCCAATTTGTCATGAAGCCAAGGATGGCCTTGATTGAAGCCCTAGCCTGCTTGTCTCCATCTCCCAAGGGCTTCGGTAACAGGATGAGCCACCATGCCCAACTTGCCAGGTCTTTTATATTCCAGCCACTCACTCGTTCCATGCACTCATTCATTCATTGTGGCTAAGCTACTGAATTATAACACACCCATGGGACACAGGAACCCTGCTGTCTCACTTTTGGCTGGTTTTGCAGCATCCTGGGTACCAGGAAGGATCTACTGGGTGATCAGGATCACCCTTGCCCAGGCCTCAGGAAGCTTTCAAATACAGTCCACTGAACACAAAGAGGTGGCTATTAAAATGCCCTAGGGCCCCCAGAGCCCCCATCAAAGAGAATATGCATTTAAGGAAAGCTGGCCAGTGCAGACGGTTGACTGGTCCCTCACTTCCTTAGAACTGAAACTGGTGAAGATCACTGAGGAAGATCCTGCTTCCATGGCTTCGCTCTGGCCTCCAGCGCTCACCCACAAGCAAGTGAGCCCGTGTAGCATTAAGGATGCTGCAGAACTAAGTGTGGGTCGTCTCCCCGCCCCCCCCCGCTCCAGTACTGATATTGATCCCTGGGCTTTTATGAATGGTCTACCAGTGAGCAATATGTCTAGTGTGTGCATGCTCTCACTCTGTCTCCAATTTTCCAGGAAGAAGGTCTCCATAAATTACCCAGACCCATCTTGGATGCCTTATGTAGTCCAGGCAACTTCCTGTTTCAGCCTTCCAGTAGCTGGGTTGACAATTTGAGTAAGGGTTTACTCAGGGAGGAAGCCAAGGTTATCTGGGGTTCATGAACCCAGGACAGGTCTGGAAACTCATGGAACTCCTGTCCCATCCCATTTTATCACTAAGAGCAAGCACTCTGTGGAGAAGAAAATGGGAATGGTCCAGAGGGTCTAATAAAGCTCCCCACTAAAGAAAGAAAGAAAAAGAGAGAGGGAGGGAGGGAGGAAAGAAAGAAAGCCGGGCAGTGGTGGTGCACACCTTTAATCCCAGCACTCAGGAGGCAGAGGCAGGCGGATCTCTGTGAGTTGGAGGCCAGGCTGATCTACAGAGTGAGTTCCAGGACAGGCTCCAAAGCTACACAGAGAAACCCTGTCTCAACCCTCCCTCCCAAAAAAAAAGAACCGTACAGCCCCCATGTTCAGAAAGTACCTGCCCTGTGTGGCGCCCCGGGAAGGGCTCACTACATAAAGGAGAGGAGCAGGGACTCCTTCGGAGACAGATATGATGAATACTGGCAGTTTCTTTTCTTAATTTTTCATTTTATCCTTAATGTTTTAACTTTTAATTTTACTTTTATGTGTATAGATGTTTTGCTAGCATGTGTGTGTGTGTCCCTAGCATGTACGTCTATGTCATGTGTGTGCCTGGTGCCTATAGAGACCAAAAGATCCCCTGGGACAAGAGTTTGTGGGTGCTGGGAAAAGAACCCAAGTTGTCTTCTAGAAGGAAGAACAGCCAGTGCTCGTCTTACCCGATGAGCCATCTCTGCAGCCTGACCCCCTTAATTATTATGAATGTATGTATGTATTTGTGTGTGTGTGTGTGTACACCAAAGACACAACAATCTTCAGAAGCCAGTTCCACCAACCAGATGGGTCCTTAGGATCCAACTCAGGTCCTCAGTTCTGGGTAGGTGCCTTTACCCACTGAGCCGTCTCCCCAGCCTCACTAATGGTTTCTCTATGTTAAATATCTACCTGCTGAGACCAGTGAGACCTCAACTGCTCTTCCAGAGGACACCCAAGTTTGGTTCATTGTCATCAGATAGTTCAACCTGAGCTCCAGGGGATCTGAAGTCTCTGACCTACACACACACACACACACACACACACACACACACACACACACACACACACACACACACACACACACACTCTGTTAGACCCCTGGCCTAGTAACCCTAGCTCCCCTCTAGACCAGATGCACCCGAGTCCACCATCGGTTTCAAGATTCCACACACACACACACCCCACGCCCGTCCGTGTGGCCTGAGCACAGTGGCACTGATTGGGTCTAGACAACCCTTCAGATTTTCTTTGCCTCTTTTTTCAAGCTGAGTAACCAAGTGGTGGCAGAAGAGGCCCCACCATGCAGCCAGTCAGCACCGAGGCCCAGAGGCAGCTGGAGTCGCCATGGAAACCGCTACTGCAGCGCCTCTCAGGGTCTGGCCTTTTCACTCCGCCTTTTTGGCAGGCTTCCTCAGCCACCCAGAAACCCATTCACCGGGCGAACCGGGGCCTCTCCCCCCGCCCCGGGTCCCCACCCTGCCCGTCGGCCCCCTTCAGTGAGTTCTGCCTCCCCTCCCTCTTCCCCTGGCGGCGGCTCCTCCCAGCTACCCTCCCTTCTGTCGGCCCAGCCAAAGCGCTGGGAGGGGAGATCTGAGCCTAGGAAGGGCTCGGTTTTCAATTCTAAGCCGATTTCCCCTCCACAGGCAGTGAGCCCTTTCATGCATTTCCCCTATTATCATAAACGCAGGAACTTGCATTAGGATGAATGAGCAGGAACTCCCGTCTTTGTCAGAGGCTTGGCAGACGGCCAGCCATAGAATGACCTAAAACACTCCGAATTAAATGGAACTGGAGAGGGGGTGGAGATCCCTGAGGAGTGAGAATAGGGAAGGGGGTGGCCTCTGGTCTCTAATTATAATAACAGAGCATTCCCGGTGTGTCCGAGCTCTGTGCTAAGCCTGGTGCACAGATGCTCTTTAAATCCTCACAGAACGTCTACATCTCCTCGGTCCCCACCCCCATTTTTATAGAGGATGAAACAGAGGACCAGAGACGTCAAGAAGCAGGCCCAAGATCGCCCAGCAAATTCAGATCCTAAACTTCAAGGTCATCCCACTGAGGGTTGGCAGCTCCGTGTAGCCAGTTCTCAGGAACTAGACCCTGACACACACACCCCATTTCACTCCCCTACCTCCCACCCCCACCCACCTCCCTTCAGTCTTGCTCTATTTCCTTCTTCACAGTAATTTTACACACCAGACTTGCTGCTTCAAATTGGATCTAAACAGAGTTAGAGAGCCGCTCCAGGGAGAGAGAAGAAGGTTCCCAACACCCTGTCGGGTCCTGTAGTGCAGCCTGGTGCCAGCCTTAGCTTTCTACACCAGTAGAGCCCATGCTGATCAGCAGTATACACACTGGCACGGGGTCAGTACCCTGCAGATGCGTTTATCAAGTGCTGGGCTAAGTGAGCCCCCTCTCCAGATCCCAGTCCCTCCCTTTTGGCCTTTCAGCAGAAAGCAAGGGCTGAAGGAAAAGGAAGGTCTGAAAGGGTTTACAGCCGGGCCAGGTGGGCGTGGCTGCTTTCTAGCCAAGCGACCGTTCTGGGAAGGCCCGTCTGACCCTCAGGGGCGGAGCCCTTGAAACTTCCCCACTGAGAGCCGAGTTCTCACCTTACCTACAACTAGGAAGGATGCGTTCATTAAGGTCCCCTTCTGGACTTTTAAGTGTGCAATCTCTACTTCCTTCCAGAACACCGACACAAACGGATGTTTTTGTTTTTGTTTTTACAGATGGCAAGAATTTCACAGTGACTAAAACAAGCAAAATCTCCTGCCCTCAGGGAGCAGGGAACCAAAGTGGAGTAAGACAGTAAACAAACACATCTTTAAAAAAAATACTATGTTAGGAAATGGAAGTGCTGTGTATGAATGAACCAGCAGAAAAGATCAATGAACACAATCGTTTAGAGGTCAAGATTAGACCTGAGAAGCAGTCTAGTCTGAACCCCTCGATTTACAAATGAAGGCCCAGAGAGAAAGCTTAAGGTCACGTGGTGAATTATTGGTAAAAGCTGGGCTGGAGTTCAGCTCTCCTTGGCTCTGCCTTTGCCAAGGCCTGAGGGAGAAAATTCAGACCATGGAAGTCAGAGAGTTGGGAGAGGCAAACATTGATCCTTCTAGCTCTTTCTCTTTTTAAAAAGGATTTAATTTTTTTGATAGGGTTTCATGTTTCTCAGGTTGGCCTCAAATTTGGCATGTAGTTTAGGATGAACACTGGGACTACAGACATGTCACCCCATGGAGGTACGCCGTGTTGGGCACAGAAGCCAAGGGCTTCCGGCATGCTAGGTAAGTACTCTACCACCATTCCCAGCTCCTCTTTCTTTAAAAGCAATGTTTTTAAAATGAACTTCAGGGCAATGCTAAATTCACCAGGAAGGTGGCACCAGGCAGGAAGCTTGATGTCCTGAAGGCACCTGACAGCTCACAGGAACAGAGAACAATGTGTGAGGCTTGGAGGACCTGGACAAATCCTCATGTACAGTGTTGCCAACTGGAGGAGAGGGAGGGCTTGCACTTTCATGGTGCCTGGCTTTTTGCGAAGGGTATTGTTCTTTTGTTGCTGACAAAGCCCCAACCCACAAGCAGGGTTTGGCTGGGAACCTGCAACTGCTCTGGGTGACTGGGTCATGTGTTTCCCAAGCCCTCCCATTCTTCCTATTCTGCCCAGTCCTCCATCCTGGCATACCCACCGTCTCCTACTGAGTAGACGGAAACAGCCAATAGCCTTCCTCTTTACAGAGTTGCCATGCACAAGGAAAAGGTTCCTGCCTCAGCTCCAGGCATAACCAGAGAGGGAGCCACTCTAGCCCGACCACATAGTTGAACCAGCAATCAGGTGGTCTCTGCATGGCTTAGGAAGGCAGAGAAGCAGAACACTACAGAGGGAAACTCAAGTCCACATTCAGTTTATGAGAAAGTCTGACTTTCTCCTCACATTGCTGTATCCCTGTTGGGGGTGGGACTGGGGGATGGACCTGACTGACAGGTCACTTCCTGTAGTTCCACCAAACCACTTTTCTTGATTGACCCAAAACATGGGCTGATATGAGCCACACCCAACCTCCTTCCCGTCCACGTCCAAGTGTAGGCTGTTCAGTGGCTCAGGCTTTATCTTCGTGACCTTGGTGTCTAGTTTTGAAGTGTCTTGGCCACACCGCCCTGCAAGCAGGATTCTGGCCCAGTGGCCAGCCTGAGGTTCCCATGGCAATGCCCTACCCTTGGACTGTCTCATGGGCCCCACAAGCCACTGGAATGTCTCAAAAATACCACCCTTCAGGCAAACATCCAAACTGCCTCTCCCAGACGGCAGCTCTCAATTGGAGCAACAGGAAAATCCTTTCAGAGCGTGTCCTGATTTTCAGCTCGGAAAACAGATGGCCACCATTGCAAAGCTCGCCGTCCGCCCTCTTATTTCCCTTTTCCTCTCTTTCTTTCTCTTTACAATCTCAGGCAGATTCTGAGCTCAGATTCCAGTATTTCCATTTCTTCCCAGTCCTCTGAACTGTGTTGCTGGTTGCGTCACTCGGCTTCATCACCCGGCAGTCATCCACCTACAGATCTTGGGGCAGACCAATGTTTGTGTTTTGTTTTGTTTTTTAACAATCAAACTTATTAACTTATTCATTTACATGTATGTAAACCAATATCTATGTATGAAGGTCAAAGGACAACATGTGGGTCCCAGGGGATCCAACTCAGGTTGTCCAGTTGTTAGAAAGCTCCTTGACCCACTGAGCCATCTGGTCAACCCTGATCAGTGATTCTGTGAGAGGCTCTCCCTGTCAACACTCAGCCATTCTTGCTCTAAGCATCTCTACCTTCCTTCCCTGATTTATTTTCTCCATAGGGTTTATCACTATCTGATAAACTATCTCACATATTTTGAGTTTTGATTGTCTTTTATTTTCTATAATGGAAGCTCCAAGAGGACAGGGATGTAAAAATTATTTTATGTGTATATGTATTTGCCTGCTTGAATTCATATGTACCACATGCCTGCAGGAGCCCGTGGAAGCCACAAGAGGATACTGGATTCCCCAGAAGTGGGCTTACAGGCACTGGTGAGCTGTTATGTGGGTGCTGAGAACTGAACCCAGGTTCTCTGCATGAGCAGTACATGTTCTTAACCACTAAGCCCGATTTATTATTTTTAATTATGCATGTGTGTGCTCATCTGTGTGGGGTTATGCATGCATGCATGCATGACTATATCCCACAGTGGCTTGGGATACCTTGAAGCTGGAGTTACAGGCAGTCGTGAGCTGACTGATGTAGGTGATTGCCCTCAATAAGAGCAGGATGCACTCTTTACCATTGATCCATAATCTCTCTAGCCCCTCTAGCCCCAGCTTGAATGTCTTTGTCTGAACTATGTCTGCACCAGGGCCTGCTTCAAGGTGGTACTGTTAAGAATATTCTTAAGATGAGCCTCTCTGCCGATGCAAATAATTCCAATCAAACCAAATAAGACCGAATAAAAAGATGCCCACGTTTACTGCAGCACTCCTGGGTGGCCGGGAGCCTGGCAAGGAAAAGAGAGACAGAAGGGGGATCATGCAAAACCCAAAGACCACGTGTTTCTTTTCTGGGAGGCAGCCTAAATAGCCTGTGGGAGCGGTCCAGACCCTCCTTGGGGAGGGGTCAGCGTTTGGCAGGCTTGATAGAGTCTGGATTAAGGCAACTCCCAGGCCAGGGGCTGGGGTGACAGTTCCAATCAGGTACTAAAAAAAATAATAATGGTAGTATACACCAAGGTAGTGGTGGAACACACCTTTAATCCCAACACTCAGAAGGCAGAGGTAGGCGGATCTGTGAGTTGGAGACCAGCCAGTTCTACAGAGTGAGTTCCAGGACAGCCAGGGTTATGCAAAGAAACCCTGTCCCAAAAGCAAAACAAAACAAAAACAAAGGCCAGGCGGTGGTGGCGCACGCCTTTAATCCCAGCACTTGGGAGGCAGAGGCAGGAGGATCTCTTGTGAGTTCGAGGCCAGCCTGGTCTACAAGAGCTAGTTCCAGGACAGGCTCCAAAGCTGTAGGTAAACCCTGTCTCAAAAAACAAAAACAAAAACAAAAACAAAAAAAAAACAGTAATAATTACAAGAAGAAATAATTGCTCACTAAAAGAAATGAATGGTGGTTGGCTCACACCTACACTTTAGGACTCAGGAGACTGAGTCAGGATGACTGCCAGGACTTGGAAGCCAGCTTAGGCTGCACGAGTGACCCTCGCGTTAGAGTGTCAAACCTAAGCATCACTGGGCAGTGGTGGCGCCGCCTTTAATCCCAACACTCAGGGAGGCACAGGCAGGCAGAGCTCTTTAAAAACAACAACAACAAAAAACCCTAAACATCAATAATCAAAGCCGAGTGAAGTCTGGCCATTATCTTCAGCCTTATGACTCTGAGCCCTTACCACCACCCCAGTTTTATCAGCTTGGCTAACACCTGGCAGCCAGCCTGGTGTGGGTAGAGCTGGATGTTGACTGGGGCTACTTGTGCCTTTCTGTTTCCTTTCCCTTCTCTCCAGCTGCTGCCACCTAGGAGTCTGTAGTGATACTCCCTGCTCTAGTCCCCCAGAGGGATGTTTTGGTGGAGACAGCATTTTGACCCATGAGGGAATATCGCTAGCTGCCAGGCATTTGGCCCTTGCTGTCACCTCCTTGGAGAGACTGAGTCAGGACAGAGCTTGTAAGCAGTGGCCTTAGGCCACCCCTCTCATCCAGTCTTCCTGCTCTGCCCACAGCTGTGGAGGAAGGAGCTCTGGCCCCAGAGCAGACCTAGGAAGCTGGGGACACAGCTGGGAGGCCAGGGCTAGAGGTGTGAGTTGCTTCCTCTCTACAAGGTGTGTGTTTCCCCAGGGGGCTGCTTCCTCCCCAGGGCCTCCTTCACTGTTCCTCACTGCAGCAGGATCTGCAACCTCAATTCAGTGAGGAAGTGAGGTGAACATCAGAAAAATTGTTTCCTGGCGACCTGCTGGATTTGAGGAGAAAGGGGAATACATAGCCTGGGAGCTCCATGCCCAAAAGACCAAATTTCAGCACAGACACAAAAGATCCACCTTCCCATCCCTACAGCCAGGGATGAGTTTCAAAGCACCATCCTGGTAATTATCTCACTGAAGCCCTACAAAAGAAGACAGGAATTAAGAAACAAAAGCCTCTGGGCTCAGAGTCCAAGGAAGCCCAAGAGCCAAAACGAAAATACTTAATGTTTTCTGTCTTGCTAGATTCCCCCAGGAGTTCCACCTTGAACAGCAGAGCCCTCTCAATCCCTGTGCACCAAGAGGGAAACTGAGGCATGCCTGGCTAGCATCCTTGGAGTGGAAGCATAGCAGATATAGAAGTACCCACTGTCTTGGCAGTTACCAAGGCCTTTGCTGGATTCCGTATCAAAGCCCAATTGAGTACTGGGGGCAACCAAAGGAAATGCCCCCGAAGAGTACCAATAGCCTGCCAGAGAGTTGTGTTCTCCTTTCTCCCTTTTTTTTTTTGTTGAGACAGAGAAGGCTTACCTCTGTAGTACAGGCTAGCCCCTAATGCACGGCAATCGTACTTCCTCAGTTTCCCAAGTTAACCACACCTAGGTTTGTGTCCTTCACAGATAACAACTTGACATATTTTCATTAGGTCTGGAGCTGTTTTCCTGGTGTTGCTGGTACCCTAGAGACGTGTGCCCCCATGTCACAACCCATCCTCTACATATACCCGGGCCATCTTTTTACCTCTGTGGTCTCAAGGTCTGTGTTCTCTTACAGGCTGTTCTTCTCTCATATAAATATATTTAAAGTGGCTGGTACCTACTTTGTCCCAGGCACCACCCAAGTGATGGGGACATGGTACAGCCAAACGAAACAACAAAAGTCGTCTCTATCAAGAAGATGTTTTATTGAGGGAGACAGACAGATTTACAAAAGAGAAACAAATAAAAGTAAAAATTCAGGGAGTGGCCTGGAATAGAGGCCCTACATCTGTAACCCCAGCCCTCAGACAAGAGGATCCTGAGTTCCAAACCAGCCTGAACTACATGGCAAGTTCATGACCACACTCACAGACCTATCTTAAATGAATAAATAGTTGTGTGTGTCTTTGAAATTAATTCAGACAATGGTGACTGCTATGAGGGGAACAGAACCATGGGCCAGGTTCATGCCTGAAATCTTAGTCCTTGGAAGATGGAGACACAGGTGGGAAGAGGAGAAGTTCAAGGCCAGTTTCAGTTTCGGTTCTAGACTCTACCTTAAAAAACAATCAACCAACCACAACAGAAACCCTGAACAATCAGGTTAGGGGGTGGGCAGGGGCATCAGGGTGAGGGAATCAGCCAGTCGTAGACAATGGCCTATAATCAGGACCTCTTTAGGTAAATGGTCGGAGGAAGGAGGAAATCGTGCTTGGAAAATGCCCCTGATCCCAGGCAGAAGAGACCAGGAAGCCAAGGCAAATGTGCTGGCGGGAGCAGGCAGAGGTAAGGTTTGGTGCTGAGACAGACATGGTTCATACGCGGTGCCCTGGTGCCTGCCCGTCTATAGGACTGCCTTTCAGGTCTTGATGGCAGCTAACCACTAGGAGCTGCTGAATTTATTCCAAGCGCAGGGGTAGAGGAAACGACATGATTGATGTTCTGAAAAGGCCTTGCTGGCTGCTCCAGGAAGAATAAATGAGGGGGCAAGAAGGAAGATGAGCCAGACCAGGCTGCCACGTGCCTTAGTCCTCGTTTCCAGGGTGGCAGACTTTAGGAAGGATCCCAAGGCTTCCCAAACCCTACCTATACTTGGATGGGAAGCCTTCCAGGTCATCCCTGCCCCAAGCACCTAATAATTAAGGTCTACTCTTGACAATTGCCCCACACAGGAGCAGACGCCTCCCGTATCCTTCCTCACCTGTTCAAGCCCTTCCCTTCATCCCAGGCAATAGCCCAGAGCTAGCCAGAGCCCAGCCCACCTCCCAGCAGGAAGCTGGCTGGCGGCGCCTGCTGAGTGACCTTGGGCTACAAAGTCCGCATTAGCAAAGTCAAAGCTTGTCACCTCCTCCCTTGGGCCTCCCCGGGGCAGGCTGGGGACCGCTGCGCTTCCCTGCCCCCTCAAGCTGGGCCGGACTGGCGCGGGCGTGCACGCGCTCCGCGTATTAAGTGCTCGCTCCCCGGCTTCAACGCCCAAGGCTCATTTGTCACCCGCTGCTGACTCAGCAGTTCTGGGGAAGGCTTTTCCCTCTGCTTTGGAGGACAGGCCAGGAAATGAGGCAGCGCAAGACTTCCTTCCTTTCCCTCCAGGATATGTGTGTGTCCCAGGGTGTCTGCGTCTGGCTGTAGTCTTGTGTTAGTCTAGTCCCAGACGGGTGTGTGCTTCTGTGTCTGTCTTTTGTGTACTTTATGTACAGCCCCATCTATTTGTGTCTATTAGTGTGTAACGCATGGTGTTAGTGTTTGTGTACCTATGTCAGCTCTGCTTGATGAATGAAACTGTGCGTGTCACCCGTGTGACTTGGTGAGTCTGTGTGCTTCCTTAATGCTCAGGCCGTGGTGGCGCACGCCTTCAATCCCAGCGCTTGGGAGGCAGAGACAAGTGGATCTTTGTGAGTTCGAGGCCAGCCTGGTCTACAAAGAGAGTTCCAGGACAGGCTCCAAAGCTACAGAGAAACCCTGTCTCAAAAAACCAAAACAAAACAAAAAACAAACAAACAAACAAAAACCTCCACTCAGACTTCACCTTGACTCACGAGTGATCCTGAGATTTCTTGAGGCCATCAGTAGCGAGACTTCCTTCTCTGTTGCCTCTAGCTGGCTTTCACAGCTCTCTGCCTTCAGAACACTGGACACAGGTCCTCAGGGTCCTAAAAGTACAGCCTCTGGGAGCAGCCAGATCCAGGTTTCTTTAACTCCTAGCCCTTAACTTGGCAGTAGTGACCTTAGACAGGCTAGCTACGCAGGTCTTGCAGTAATGGCATCTTCCCACGAGTCTGGTGTAACCTACACAGTAGAAGATGGCTGTAATTAAAGTCCTGGGTACACCAAACTTTATGACAGCCAGGCAATAAGGAATAGACCCAAGCACAAAAGCACAGATGGCCTTTCTTTGGGGCTGGGAAGAGGTGGCCTGCATTTAGAGCAGGGCAGAAGCTGCTTGCATGACAGCTGTTAGGAAGAGCGAAGAGAGGTGACCTGATTTAGCGCTGTCTTTGGCAGCCGCGAAAATGAGTAGGTCAAAGGCAAAGGTAGCTGCACCACTCCCATCTAGGCTACTGATCATGACTTCTTCGGGGATGGAACAAATTGGGAGGTAAACCAGAGATCCAGGCAAGGGAAGCTAGTGACAGCTTGAAACCCTGGAGTCCCCAGTCTACTGCTGAGGAGCAATGTGGCCTTGGACAAGTCACCACCCCTCTCTGAGCCAGGGTTTCTATATCTCCAAAACGAGGGAGGCTATGGACCTCGGTTCTTTGTTTGTTTTTCAAAAGACAGGGTTCCCCTGTGAAGCCCTGGCTCTCCTGAAGTTTGCGCTGTAGACCAGGCTGGGCTCAAACTCAGAGATCCTCACTCCTCTGCCTCCTGAGATTAAAGACCTTTACCCCCACTGCCCAGTATTGACCCTGGTTCTTGATGGCTCATACATTGTGCCTGAGTCCTGACCCAGCCTGTGCTCCTTGACTTAGACACCAGGAACAAGCCTCCCACCGCCCCTGAACTCCCAACTCTCCCTGGGGAAACTAATGGACAAAAGACCCATGTCAGAAAAGAGAACCAACCAGCTTAAGGAGTGCATCTTGGTCCTTAGGAATGAGACCAGGAGAAAGTACAGCATGAAAGGGAGCACGGAGACACGGAAGACTTTGCTTCGTGACCTTTTCTTTTCTCCTTTCTAAATGAGCATTGGTGTTTTCCCCTGCATTTATATCGGTGTGAGGGTGTCGGATCCCCTGGAACCAGAATTGCAGGCAGTTGTGAGCTGCCATGTGGATGATGGGAACTGGACCCCGGGTCCTCTGGAAGTGCAGACAGTGCTCTTACTAACCACTGTGCCATCTCTTCAGCCTGTTTCATGACTTTGAACCCCTCCTACTCCCAGACTCCTACCCAGGGCTAGTCAGCATGCTGTGTACGCTGGTCTGCGTGGGCTTGGATTCACAGGTGGGCCAGGCAGTCATTTCTGCTTCGAGGCCCGAGACTAACGAAAAGAAGAGAGTACAGATCTGGCCTTCCTGACTCACAGGGTTATCCCAGCATGGGTGGGGCTGCTGCAGAGCAGACATGCCCATTTCTGTCCAGACACAGTTGGGCAGTTAGTGGGTGGCTACAGCCTGTCCTTACATGGGTGAAAGGGGCCAGCCACTCAGTGAATGACTCACCCAGTCACCCAGCCAGCTAGAACCTCAGCTCCACCCTTCCTTTCTCCTGCTATTCAGAAGGCTCCCTGTCATTGATTCTGGTCACACAGCCACTAAAGCAGGAAAAAAAAAAAAAAAAAGGCATTGGCAGTGACAACAAGGAAATAAACACAGAGGGCCACGTGACCATTTACCATCCCTGGAGCCGTCTACTCCAGGACTAACAGTTATAATGTTATCAATTCCTCCTTTTTTGTTTGTTTGTTTGAGATGGGGTCTCTCTCAGTGGCCCTTGCTGTCCTGGAGCTTGCTATTTAGAACAGGCTGGCCTCAAATTCACAGAGATCCGCCTGTCTCTGTCTCCCAAATGCTGGGATTAAAGGCATGTACCACCACGCCCAGTTTATTGATTCTTTATCAAGTTGTTTCAATTGAATATTCTATTCCTGAACTCTGTGAGCCTGTCTGATATGAACAGCCACAAACCACCCCACCTTCTAGGGCTGTCGCTTTAGCTCAGTCTCTAGAGACTCCCTGAGGTGTGTATGTGTCCACCTGTAAATTAAGACTCATCTGTGAGGCTAGGCGGTGGTGGCCTGCCTCTTTAGTCTCAGAGGCAGGCAGATCTCTGAGTCTGAGGCCAGCCTGGTCTACAAAGAGAGTTCCAGGACAGCCAGGGCTACACAGAGAAACCCTGTCTAAAAAAACAACAGCTGGGCAGTGGTGGCACAAACCATTAATCCTAGCACTCGGGAGGCAGAGGCAGGGAGATCTTTGTGAGTTCGAGACCAGCCTGGTCTACAAGAGCTAGTTCCAGGACAGGCTCCAAAGCTACAGAGAACCCCTGTCTCGAAAAACCAAATAAAATAAAATAAAAAAACAAAAAAACAACAACAAAAAATAAAAACAAAACACACACAAAACAAGCAACAACAAAAACAAAAGGACAGTAACTGAGTGTAGCGGCACTGGCCACACCCCCACACTGATGGAGCTTATCAGGAGCTGAAACCCCACCAGGATACAAAATAGGGGACTCAGTCTCAAAACACCAAGGTCTGGGGGTTTGCCTAGTGGTAGAGTGCTCTTCTAACATGCACAAGGCCCCGGGTTCCACTCCCAGCATGACAAAACAAAACCCAGAAGACCCTAAGTGTAGTCACCTAGGTCAAAAGGAACATGCTATATTGAATATTTGCACCTCGTACATATATGTATGGTTAACCGCATCTAAAACATCTAATAGACTGAAATGGGAACTCTGTTTTAGTGTTAATCATGGTTTTTGAGATTAGTTTTTTTGGGTTTTTTTTTGTTTTTTTGTTTGTTTGTTTGTTTGAGACAGGATTTCTCTGTAGCTTTGGAGTCTGTCCTGGAACTAGCTCTTAAAGACCAGGCTGGTCTCAAAGTCACAAAGATCTGCCTGCCTCTGTCTCCCGAGTGCTGGGATTAAAGGCATGCGCCACC
Organism: Ondatra zibethicus; assembly: GCA_004026605.1. Taxonomy (NCBI): domain Eukaryota; kingdom Metazoa; phylum Chordata; class Mammalia; order Rodentia; family Cricetidae; genus Ondatra; species Ondatra zibethicus. Next base: position 140,023 of record PVIU01002282.1, read on the forward strand.
ACCTCCAGGCAAGATTGTTGTTTTGAGACACAGTCCTCACTATGCAGCCCAGGCTAGCCCCGAGCTCACAGAAATACGCCTGCCTCTGCCTCCCAAGCACTGGAATTGATTAAAGGGGTGGGTAACCACACTTATGTCTGAATCATAGTTTTAAAAAGTTAAAAAAAAAATACTGTTCCGGAAAAAGATTGAAGGCCAAAGTGTGCCTTTGATGCAGAGGGCCACTTAGTCCTAACTTTGGGCTCCAGCACCCCCAGGGGTGTCCGATGGAAGCAGATGGCCACCATTTCCTTCCCCTTCACACCTAATGTACATTACTTCCTTCTTCCATTAGCAGGAGAAAAAGACAGTTGTTTTGTTTTTAATCTATCAAAGGGGAAACAGTTTTATCATCTATTTACTTATAGGGTCTCTTGCAGCCTAGGTTAGCTCAAAATGCGTTATGTATTACGGTCTTGAACCTCTCTGACCATGCCTCCACCTCCAGGCAAATCTAACTGCCTGGCACAATTTTTTTTTTTTAACCTGGTATTGTCTCAGAGTTTTTCGCATTTCCCAAGAACTTCCTCGGCTAAGTATGAGCCCCTGAGTTGAGCCTTCTGAATAGCAAGCACACCACCCTGACCCTAGTCATGGGCTCAAGAGACCACGGAGAGGGTAGGGGGAGGCGTCAGGAAAGGAAACTTGTTGCTTTCTCCTCCTACTTTCCATTCTTTGGCGGAACCTTGAAGGTAGTGGGGCGGGATAGAAAAAACTAGAAAGCTCTGCTACCGCTACCCAGCCTGAAGACCCGAGGTGGCCCCAGCCGCGGTTAGCCCCTGTTTGTCTTTCTGCAAATCTGTTCAATCCACCTCGGCAGAACACTCTCACCCTGGAGGTGGGGGAGGGGGGTGACTAATTACCGAAGTCATTCTCTTTTCCGCCAGCCTCTCATGCCCGCCCACTCGCCTACGCCTGTCCCAGCGCAACATGAGCCACCCAAGGGCAGCGCTAGACTGAGCTTCGCCCCGCCCTCGACAGAAGACCTCGCCTACTCCTCTCACCTTCCCTGTAACTTTCACTTTCTGATCTCTTGCTTCCCTGTAGCAGAGCTCAGCAGAGCACGGGGCGCTCAACCAAAAGAGCCACATTTTAGTCACTATTTTCTTTAATCATCAGGTGTTATTTTTTGTTTGGTTGTTTAAGGACAGGGTTTCTCTTTGGCTTTGGAGCCTGTCCTGGAACCTAGCTCTTGTAGACCAGGCTGGCCTCGAACTCACAGAGATCCACCTGCCTCTGCTGGGATTAAAGGTATGGGCCACCACCGCCCAGCACTTTTTTTTTTTTTTTTTTTTTTTTTTTTTTTTTTTTTTTTTTTTTTTTTTTTTTTTTTTTTTTTTTTTTTTTTTTTTTTTTTTTTTTTGGTTTTTCGAGACAGAGTTTCTCTGCAGCTTTGGAGCCAGTCCTGGAACTAGCTCTTGTAGACCAGGCTGGTCTTGAACTCACAGAGATTCGCCTGCCTCTGCCTCCCGAGTGCTGGGATTAAAGGCGTGTACCACCACTGCCCGGCCAGAAGCTATTTTTTTTAACGTAAATGATGTCTTTAGATTTTTTTAATTTGTTTTTAATGTAAGTGAATGTTTTGCCTGCGTGTGTGTATGTGCACCAAGTATATGCCTGGTGCCTTTGGAGGCCAGAAGTTGGGGTACAGGGCTCAGGTTCCCTGGAACTGGGGTTAGTGATAGTTGTCAGCCACCGTTTGGGTGCTGGCAACTGAATCTTGATCCTCTGCAAGAGCAACAAATGCTCTTAACGACTGAGCCATCTCTCTAACTTTCTGAAAGAAAATGTGTGTATATTTTACATGTACTCTGTGTGTGTGTTTTTACACGTGCCACAGTGAATATGGAAGTCAGACAGACCCAAACATTTTATTATTGTTGATTTTTTTGAATCAAGGTCTCTTGTAGCCCGGGCTGACCTCAAACTACTGAAGTAGTCAAGAGTGACCTTGAACTCCTGATTCTCCTACCTCCCCAGTGCTAGAAATACAGGGGTGACCACCGCTTCAGGTTTACATGGAACCCTGGGTCTCCTGCACCTACATGCTGGGCAAACAAACATTCTGCCATATGAGCTATCTGTGTGACCTTGAACTTTTGATTCTTCCCTTGGTACTTTCCAAGGGCCTGGATTTCTTGGGCTTCCTCCAGCACTTTCTGTTTCCAGCTGGAGGCTGAGTTCCTGCGCAGAGGACAAAGGTTCTCTACTTCAGAGCATAGCACCAGAGAAACACACAAGGAGGCTTTCTCCCAGGAGAGACCCCTTGCACCGGACCCAAGCCTGATGGGTGACTTGGGGTCAGTCATTAGCCAGGCACAGAAAGGGACAGTTGTTCCAAGTCTAGGGAACAGCCTGTAAGTGGTGCCATTTACGTGAGGCTGGCTGGAGCCCACAGGGTAGAAGCAAGGCAAGGAGCCGTGAGCCTACCAAAGGCAAGAGGGAACCGGATTCAGAAGGACATGTTATTTGGATTTCATCCTGCAGGTGATGAAAAGACTCCGAGGGGCTCAAACTGGAGCGGCTAATGGCTAATTGCCGGGCACGGAGTCGGAGGCGTGACAGGGCACAGCTGTGCTGCGAAGTTGGAGCCACAGTGGGAAGAAAGGGTGGACAGGGGAGATTCAGGAGCACAGGAGGCTTTGGATGTGGAAGTCAAGTTGTCACAAAGAAGTCAAGGATGGCCCCCGCGTTCTGCACATTGGGAAGGTCCCTGAGTTCCCTGCAGCCGTAGTTGGAAAGAGAAATCCATGACTCCTCCAGCACAAGTTGAATCCTGGGTGTCTGTGGGACACTAAGCTCCTGGAAAACTCAGTATGTCATCTGGAGGCAGTCAGAATGGAAGAGCCAGCAGAGATGGCGTGGTAGTTGAAGACCTGGTAGCGATTGGGGCTTCTAGGAGAAGGGTGTGATCACGGTGTAATGTGCTGTAGGGAAGCCAGGGAGGCTTCCAGAGATGCAACAGAAGGATTTCGCTTGAGAGTGAGCCTTGAACTGGATTTACAAGAGATCTCAGCTTTAGGATCCTAGTGGCCCACCCATCACTCCTTCCTGCTCTTCTCACTCAGTCCTCAGCGCAGGAAAACCAGATGACCCCTCCTGGCCCTTCTTCCTTCTAAACCACCCACCCCACCACCATCTGAAGTGGCAAGCCTTGCCAGAGGGTCTGTCTGCCTGCCTGCTTTCCTTCCTTCTTCCCTTCTCCTTCCTCTCCCTCCCTCCCTCCTTCCTCTCCCTCCCTCCCTCCTTCCCTCCTCCCCTCCTTTTTCCTTTCTTTCTTTCTTTCTTTCTTTCTTTCTTTCTTTCTTTCTTTCTTTCTTTCTTTCTTTCCTTCTTTCTAGTGTTTGCACTTTGCTGGCCAGAAACCACCCCTCCTCCCCGCCCCTTTATCTCACCTGGAAAAACAGGAAAGGGAAAGCCAATCCCTCTGCAGAGGATAACGGTTTGCTTAAGTACTATTTACACTTTCTTTAAGCTCTGTTTACATTCCCCATTCACAATGTGGAAAATATCAAGGGTTGGAGCACTTATCATTGTGAAGTTCTGGGGCCCCAGAGTGCTTCTGGGGGAATGTGATGTAGAACCCTTCCCACCGTAGAATATGTCCTTAGGGTGTTGTGCTCCGCCTTAGGAAGGGGTCCTGCCCAATGAACCCTGGAGCAGGCAGAGGACCACAGAACTCCTAGAGATGGATATGAGACTTGGAAATTCTTGCTACAGTCTCAAGAATAAAGTTGCTGTCTTACTACCAAGCACAAGATACACAAGGCAGGAAGCTTGTGTCCAAATAATAGTGTATAGATAGCCCAAGGTTTGTGTTTCGCTTTTGTTCATGCTAAGAGTCTAAGAGCAGGACCAAATTATTCAGTCCCCCCCCACACACACCCCTTCTGTCCTCAGCATATATAGTCCAGACTTACCTGGAAGCATTTTGGAATCATCTGCAGCCTCTTCACTTGCAAGGGTCCTCCTTGCTCAAGGCTGGCACTGGGACAGACAGTGGGTAGGGTAGGACAGAAGTAGGTTGGGGTTAACGTCTTCCTGCTAGGCTGCTTTCTGCTCTGCCACACTCCCCACTGTCTCCCTGTGAGATGCCTTACCTCCTTCCCCAGTAGATGTCGGACAGAAAGCAGGGCCAGGCATTGCTAGGCAGGTTGCTTCCTGCCTATTCTCAGGTCTTTACAACCATTTGCTTGCCAAACAAACCTTCATCACACCCCTTAGATAACAAGTCCCAGATAAATTCCAGGGATAAGTCCTAACACCAGACAGACATGGTTATACCCTGCTTCATAGAAGCCCTCCCAACAGGCTTTAGCAAGTGGGGTAGAAGATGGGTGAGGAGAAAGGCCCTTTTTTGTGTAACAAGTCTTTTTCTTTCTTTCTTTTTTTTTTTTTTTTTTTTTTTTTTTGGTTTTTCGAGACAGGGTTTCTGGGTTTCTCTGTGGCTTTGGAGCCTGTCCTGGAACTAGCTCTTGTAGAGCTGGTCTCGAACTCACAGAGATCCACCTGCCTCTGCCTCCCGAGTGCTGGGATCAAAGGCGTGCGCCACCACTGCCCGGCAACAAGTCTTTTTCTATCCAGTCAGCCAGCTCCCAAATAACAACACAGAGACTTCTTATTAATTACGAAAGCTCGGCCTATAGCTTGGGCTTGTCCCACTTAAATTAACCCATTTATCTACATTCTACCACATGGCTTTTACCTCTATCCCATTCTGTGTGTCTGACTTGTTCTGCATCTGACTAGCTTCTCTGCCTCTCTTTTTTTCCAGAGTCCTCTCTGTGCCTGGAAGTCCTACCTAAACTTCCTGCCTAGCTATTGACCATTTAGCTATGTATTAAGCCAATCAGAAGGTACCTTGGCAAAAACACATCTTCACAGTGTACAAAAAGATTATTCCACAACCATTTTTGTTTGTTTGTATTTGAGATCAGGGTCGGGTCTCAGGGGTCCCAGGCTGTACAGCTGACCTTGACTTTCTGATTCCTCTGTCTTTACCTCTGGAATGCTGGGTTTACAGGCCTGTATGTACCATCACACCCACTTTTATGTAGTTCTGGTGGTCCAACCCAGAACTACATGCTGAGCCAGTACTCCACCAACTGCTCCCACCAAGGCCTGAGGACCCCTCCCCTACCTGCCTATGTAGGAACGCAGGCTCAGTAGGGACAGCAGGCAGCTGTGCAGCCTGGCCAGCCCCACCCTCCTATACACGGAGGCACATAGATTCTTCCAGGCTTTTCTCTTAGACGGTTTCCTTGCAACACTGCATGAAATGATATTCGGCCCGGTGGTGGCAGTGGCACAGTGCACGCCTTTAATCCAGCACTCAGGAGGCAGATGCAGGAGGATCTCTGTGAGTTCGAGGTCAGCCTGGTCTACAGAACTAGTTCTAGGACAGCCAGGGTTACACAAGGAAACCCTGTTCCTAAAAAAATAAAAAGAGCCGGGCAGTGGTGGCGCACACCTTTAATCCTAGCACTCAGGAGGCAGAGGCAGGTGGATCTCTGTGAGTTCGAGGCCAGCCTGGTCTACAGAGCTAGTTCCAGGACAGGCTTCAAAGCTACAGAGAAACCTTGTCTCGAAAAAAAAAAAAAGTTCAATATGGGCTATAGTGAGATGACTCGGTGAGTGAGGATGGCTTGCTGAACAAACCTGAAAACCTGAGTTTAGTTCTCAAAACCCACGTGAAGGGGAAGAAGTGACTCCACAAAGTTGTCCTCCGATCTCCACACAAGCGCCTGGCAGGGCTGGGAAAGTCTAAGCTGGGGAGGCCATCCAAATGCTGCAGAAGCCTGTGCCACCACCAGATCCAATCCTCCCATGGCACAGATGGGCAAACTGAGGGTCTTGCCCTCTGGTGAGTGCTCAAGCCCTCTGAGTTCACTTTGCCCATCTATGAAGCAAAAACAGCTGCTCTGCCCAGCTGGCGTGCGTGTTCCAGGGGATCTGAGGTAGGAAGAAGCCAGAGAGAAAGAAAGCAGTCAGTCCCACACGCTGTAGAAGGCACTGTTACACCTGCTAATGGGTGAGGTAGAGTCAAGCCACTTTGCTGGCCTGTCTTAGCCTCATCCTCCCGCGTTCCCGTGAAAGAGCCAGTCTGCCAGGAGGTCCTGCGGCAATGACAAAGAATGAACTGAGGGGTCAGCCCACCTGGGAGCTAGTTTTGCAACACCAGCCCCGTTCTGTGCCCTTTTCCCACGTCACATTTGTGCTGCCCTAATTTCTAAGAATGTAGATACTCCTTCGGGGACCACTAACACTATTTCCTCTGCTGAAGCACAGCACAAGGACACCGGCATCTGACCGGGCTGCGTTTTAACTCGAGGGATCCCACCACTTACCGGCAGAGCAATGGCAAACAAGCCTCGGCTCTTGGAGGTTGGCTTTCCTTGTCTGTAAAGCTGGGGGAACCATCTCTGCTTGCTGGCTCGTCCTGAAGATTAAATTAACTCCATCAGTTTTCCATAAATCATTACTGAATGCCTGCCTGCACTGGGAGCTGGGGATGCAGGTATAAATTCAAGATAGATAGACGGAGTGTGCCTCAATGGGCATTCACCAGATAAGAACAAAGAGAGGCCCCCAAATCCATGTTATCAATTCTGGTGGGTGTTAAGAAAGAAAAAAACAGCTGGGCATGGTGGGGCATGCCTTTAATCCCAGCTCTTGGGAGGCAGAGACTGAGTTGGAAGCCAGCGTCTTCTATGGAATGAGTTCCAGGACAGGCTTCAAAGCTACAGAGAAACCCTATCAAAGAGAAGAAGGAAAAGCCCTTGTGAAGTAGTGATGTGACCACAAGCAATGCTTATTTGTGTTCATGTTTATGATGCTGGGAACTGAACTCTGGGTTTTCATGCTTGGGCATGGTAGACAAGAGCTCTGCTACTGAGTTACCCCAGTCCCAGAAGCTCTGGGTTTTGTTTTGTTTTTCTTTGGGGGGAGGTGTTGTTTGTTTGTTTTGCTTTGCTTTGCTTTTCAAGGCAGGGCTTCTCTGGGTATCCCTGCCTGTCCTGGAACTTGCTCTGTAAACCAGGTTGTTGGTGTCAGACTCACAGAGATCCTTCTGCCTCTGTCTCCTGAACACTGGGATTAAAGGTGTGAGGCACCAAGCCCTACCCGACTCTTCCTTTATTTTTTTTTAAATATTTATTTATTTATTATGTGTACAATATTCTGTCTGTGTGTACGTCTGCAGACCAGAAGAGGGCACCAGACCTCATTCCAGATGGTTGTGAGCCACCATGTGGTTGCCGGGAATTGAACTCAGGACCTTTAGAAGAGCAGGCAATGCTCTTAACCACTGAGCCATCTCTCCAGCCCCCCCCGACTCTTCCCTTAAAACAAATTTTGTTACACGTATTTTACTGTGTTTGTGTGAAAATCCAAAACTTAAAAATGCTCCACCCAAGATCAGAAATGTATTTTTTTTTCTATTTTGAAACAGCATCTGTAATGGTTTTTGATAATAGCCCCCATAGGCTCATATATTTAAGTGCTTGGTCTCTGTTTGGTGGAATTCTTTGGGAAGGATTAGGAGGTGTGACTGTGTTGGAGGAAATATGTATCTAGAGATGGGGTTCTCGGTTTCAAAAGACTGGCCATTCCCAATTAGTTCCCCATCCACCTTCCCCTTCTCTCATGCCCGCTCTCTCACCCCCAGCTGCTGCTGTGCCACGGCTGCCTGCCTGTTGCCATGCTCCCCACCACGAAGAAGGCCACAGTCTCACCACCTGAGACTTTAAGCCCCTATGAAGTTCTTGCATCTATAAGTTGCTTTGGTCATGATGTCTTTGCAACAAAAGTAAAGTGAGTAAGACGGGGTCTTACTGGGTAGCCAGACTAAAACTCTGTAGACCAGGCTGGCCTTCAAGTTACAGAAATCCACTTGCCTCTGCCTCCTGAGTGCTGAGATTAAAGGCGTGCACCACCAGCAGTGCGTCTCGAATGTCTTGTCAGTGTTCAGAACCTTTTGGATTTTGGAACATTGCAGACTAGATCTAAAGGAGGGAGGTGGGAAGGCTCATGGAACTCACATGGAAGTACAAAGAACTTCAAGTGGGCTGGAGAGATGGCTCAGCTGTTAAGAGCACTGACTGGTTTTCCAGAGGACCCAGGTTCGATTCCTGGCACCCACATGGCAGCTCCAGTTTCAGGGAACCCAACACCCATGACAAAATGCCAATGCACATTAGAAAAAAAGAAGAAGAAGAACTTAAAGTTACAAGACTCACACTGCTCCTCTATCAGGTGAAGTTAGCAGAAAACCTCTGCTTCAGGGAGAGGCGGCTCCCTGGTACCGTGATGTAGCCCTAAGGACTGATCACTCATGCTACCTCAGCCTTTTTCCTGATGCAGCCACCTGAGTCATGCATGCTCCTGCAGGTGACTGGAACAAACTCAGTGGCTCACTGAGCTTCACTTGGTGGCAGGTTCTTTGGTGACCATGTCACTGATGTGACAGGTCTCTCCAGGGAAAGTCATACAACAGGTGCTCAGCCAGTCGCATTTATGAGACTATCCCCACATCCTAAAGACTCCAACATTTAAAACACTTTGGGTTTTGGGATAAAGAATACACAACCAATAATGAGTGATAGGAGGCAGGATAGTTTCAGTCCCAAGGTGTCCCCTGCCAAAGGAAGATGGTAACCACAAAGAGATGTGCGAATGAATCTTTTCAATGTGGAACACCAGCAATATTAAGCGTTCCAAGGTCCGAAACCTGCAGTGGGGTAAATCCACACTGGGCTTCTGAGTGGGATTCACTGAGCCAGCCACGGCAGAATTTTTGTGCTGTTATCGCCCCTTTGAAATGCAGAACCCGAATCTGACCGTGAGGGATCGCAGGCAGAAGAAATCTGAAGTGCATTCCAGAGAGTCAGTGGTCTGTCCTCTGCAGGAAATGTCAAGGTCATGGAAGACAAAGAAAGACTAAACAGTACTAAGGGAAAGTAGAGACAGGGATGCTAATGAAATGTGTGCTCTTGCACTGGGTCTGTATGAAGGGCATTAGTCGGATACCTGTCAACAATTGGACGAGGTCTGTGTCTCAGGTGACAGAACTGTCATCATGCTTATTTTCTGATTTTAATAAATGCATTGCGGTGTTATAAAGGAGGATGTCTTTATTTTTGGAAAACACATATGGGAGTGTTTAAGAGTAAAATGATGGGAGGGGGAACCTTCTCTCAAAGAGATCAGGAAGATAAAAGAATGTGTATATAGAGCCCCTATATGTACACAGGGAAAGTTATTTAAAAAGAGAGATTGATGGATGGTTGTATGCTGAACGCTGTTGAACATCAAACCTCTAGGGGAACAAAACTCCTACAGCTAATTTCTGAGCTGTAAATACTCCTGTCCGTTTCCACATTCCAGCTAGCAGGGCGCAGTTCCCGAAGACGGAGCTGAGAAGCCATCACCGGCCTCTAGGACTCAGTACACCCGCACAGACACAAGCTCAGAATAGGCTAATGTCTAGAGGAATGGGGCGGGGGTAATAATCGGGGATTATTTTTAATAAATTTTGCAACTTTTATGTAGTTTGAAATCTTCCTTCTCCTTCTCGTCTCTTTTTTCCCCTTTCTATTTTTTTATTAAAATTTATTTTATATGTATTAGTGTTCTGTCTGCACATATGCCATGCCTGGTATCCACAGACATCTTTGTTTGTTTGTTTTTGGTTGGTTGGTTGGTTGGCGTGGGGTTCCTTTGAGACAAGGTCTCACTATATAGCTCTAGCTAGTCTGGAACTCTCTACCTAGACCAGGCTGACCTCAAGTTCACAGAGCTCTGCCTGCCTCTGCCTCCCGAGTGCTGGCATCAAAGGTGTGTGCCATCACACCTGCTGACCAGGGGTCTTAAGGCATTGAATTCCCTGGAATGGGAGTTGGAGATGATGACTTACCATGCGGGAAACAGATCCTCTCTGCAAGAGCAACAAATGCTTTTAACCTCTAGGCTATCTCTCCAGCCCCCTTCTTCCTTCCTTCCTTCCTTTTTTCCTTCCTTCCTTCCTTCCTCTTTCTTTCTGCTCCTCTCTCTCTCTCTCTCTCTCTCTCTCTCTCTCTCTCTCTCTCTCTCTCTCTTTCCTCAGACCTCATCTAGCTCAAGCTGACTGTGAATTCACTGCATAGCCAAGGATGACCTTGAACTTCTGATCCTCCTGCCTCAACCACTTTTAAGTCTTCTCCTTTGGTCTGTTCAGGACTAGGGATTGGATCCAGTATCTCGCACAGGCTTGACGAGCATTCTGCTAATTTAGCTGCATCCCCAACTCTGTCTGGATTAGTTCAGAGAGTTAGTATATTAGCACAGGCCAGGCCCTGGGTCTGATCTCTAGTACTACCAAAATGAAAATAACTAAAGTTGGAATTGTTTCAAAATGAAAAGTTTGGATTCCGCCCCCCCACCCCCCATACACCTTCAGTTTTTTTTTGATACAGGGTCTTTCTGTGTAACAGGCCTGGCTGTCCTGGAACTTCCTCTGGAGACCAGGCTGGCCTCAAACTCGGAGATCCACCTGCCTCTGCCTCCCTAGTGCTGTGAGCCACCACCATCTGGGAAAAGTTGAGATTTCTATGTGTGTTTCATAGTTGATGAAATAAGCGAAGTGGAGAGAGTTCAGGAGCATCGCCGGAAGAGACTTCTGTCCTGTGACAAGAAGGAAGAGTCATCTGAAGACAAGATAAGGAAAACCAAGTGGCCAGGACGGAGAAGTACAGAGGGAAGTGAGGAAAGAGAACAGATAGCCTGGAACTGAGACAGTGGGGTTCGTGAGACGTGCCCCCCCCTTGGGGAAGCTATCAGGGCCATCTAATCAGGATAGGAGACATGACTTATTGGCTCCCATCCCTGTTCACTCTTGCTAGCCCTCCAAAACCAGGGGTTTGTATTGTATTGTTTGTATTGTCCAGTGGCTCTGCTGTCACTTTCCCTGGGGGTCTTTTTGCCTGATTTGGGCAGATAGCACTTCAAAGTGACAGCAGTGACTCCTTGCCCCAAGGCTGCCAGGTGGTTCCAGCTAATCCTGCCCCAATCTCACCTTCCTCTCCCTGCCCAGGCCTTCTCTTGTGGTCCCCGCTTCTCCGTCAACTTCCAGCACTTGTCTTGTTGTTGTTTCATTTTTTCATTCTACCTCTCTGTTTGGAAGTTCAGAGTCTTGCAAGCTTGGGTGCGGCTCCATTGAAGATGGAATCAATGGGACTCTGCTGGGCAACCTGCAGGCTTGGTGCTGCCTCCTCAGAGGCTGTGGGTTTCTGCTTTTCCAGAGGAACCACAGCTCTGTGCGCCCCTGGTGGGCCCTCCCCTGCTACTCAGGCACAGCACAGTAGCAGGGGATTGCATGTACCTGACCCCCTGCAAGCTGAGGATCCCCAAACATACTACAGTCCTTTCCCTCCCCTGTGGCACCATAGGAACAAGTACACTCTTCCACCCACATTGCAAGAGGCCACACTTAGGCCGAAAGAAAGGGTGGCTGCAATATTCAAGTTTGCACAGGTAGCTCCCAAGGATTCAACCCAGATCCTTAATACTCACAGGCTATGCGTCTTCCCACAATGTCACCCTGTCCCTGTCTTAGACATCAGTGTTATAGACATTTGGGCCATGTGGACAAAGGGCCCTGCTACATCAGAAGGAGTTAATTGGGATGCCTTCAGTTTCAGTAAGCCCTGGTTTGGAGGGACGCCCGTTGCTATGGGAACAGGACAGCTTGGGGATGAAGAAAGCCAGCACAGCAGGATCTTCTGAATTGCTGAATGTAGAGCTCCCATGTTTGTTTTACGGTGGATCTCCTGCCACTACACATGTTTTCCAGGAGCGGTTACTGTGCTGGGCAAGAGAGAGGGTATGGGTCTCTCAGTGGGCAGATGTCTGGAGGCCTTGGCTCCATGCTCACCTCTCACCCAGGGCCTTCTCATCAGCTCTGCCCAAGGAGACTTTTCCACCAGGAAGGTCCCAAGGTTCTGGCTTTCAGCCTTCAGCCATCCAGAGTTGGTGAGAACCAGGAAAGAGTAAAGACCGAGGCTAAAAGGAGCCGGTCGGTCACTCTTCAGTTCATGCGTTGGCTCTCACATCAAGAAACGCGAAGCACGAAGTAAGATAAAACAGGCAGACATGACATCCCTGCCTGCAAGCTTCTTGCCTTTTCCTTCAGAAGTGTTGTACGATGGCAGAACAGGAGTACAGAGCCCCGGGGACCCAATGTGAGCCACACCTTCAATTACCGAGCCTGTTAGCAGATTCAGCAATACTATTGCTGTATATATGACTTTGGCCACTATTTGTTGTGGATTTTTTATTAACTTATTTTTTAATTTTATGTACATTGGTGTTCTGCCTGCATGTATGTCCATGTGAGGGTGTCAAGTCCCCAGGAACTGGAGTGGCAGATGTTTGTGAACTGTCATATGGGTGCTGGGAATTGAACCCAGGTCCTGTGGAAAAGCAGTCAGTGCTCTTACACTGAGCCATCTCTCCACTCCCTTGGCTGCTATTCATAATGTAGATCTGACTCTCCACCACTCATAGGAGGCAGTGGGCGGCCAGCACCAGGGGACACCAATGGACAGCTCGATGCTTGGCCATTGTGTTCTACTCTCTGGGTTAGATCAAAGGAACCCTAAACCACTAGAGGATGAGGTGCTGGTCTCCCACTCGAGACCAATTTGGTTTGTTGCCTAAACTACCTAGTAGTCACTGGTTCAGTCTAATTTTGGTTTTCAAAGCTGGGGTCCCCTAAACCCCTATCTGATGCCATGCAGGACTCCACTAGCCCTCCCTGCCCTGGCTCAAGCCATCTCTGGTGCAACTGAATTGTATGCCCTGGACTATGAAGCAAGCCCCCTAGCCTCAGCGGCAAGGAATTCGACTCTGTGAGTGACCCTGCTTTCACAGAAAGGCCCTTTAGGTCAGTTGTAAACCAACCACCCTGATACAGTTCCAACACAGGGCAGGAAATCCAGCCAGGAAAGAGAATTCCTAGCAGATGTACATGTGAGGTATTCAACCCAAGCAAGAACAAGCAGCCAAGGAGGGAATCATTTGAGAATTCCATACTGTCCCTTTGAAAAAAACAAACAAACAAACAAACAAAAAGGAAGGGACGGAGAGATGGCTTGGTGGTTGTAAGCACCTGTTGCTCTTTTTTTTTTTTTTTTTTTTGAGACAGGGTTTCTCAGTGGCTTTGGAGCCTGTCCTGGAACTAGCTCTTGTAGACCAGGCTGGTCTCGAACTCACAGAGATCCGCCTGCCTCTGCCTCCCGAGTGCTGGGATTAAAGGTGTGCGCCACCACTGCCCGGCTGCACCTGTTGCTCTTACAGAGGACCTGGGTTCGGTTCCCAGCACGCACATGCTGGCACACAACTGTCAGCATCTCCAGTTCCAGGGGATCCCATCTTCTACTGAGCTTCTCAGGCACCAGGTTTGCATGTAGTATAATACATACATTCAGACAAAACATGCACACACATAAAATAAAATAAATCTTAAAAAGGGGAGGGGATTAAAATAGTCACCAGAAATAATTCATAGTACTGAAGGATTTTCTTATGATTGCTGGTGACTTAGCATTGATTTTATTTTGTTCTATTTCTGGCCATGGAGAAAGAACCCAGTCTTTTCAGAGCTCAATACCTCTTTGAGTCTTAATCAAAGCCCAGGGAAACAGAAGTGGGGCAGGCACAGTTGGTGGGCTCCCCTTAAGTATGTTCCACATGACAGCCCCATCTCTGTGTAGAGAGGGAAGATGTTTTCCTTCTCAAGCCATCGCTCCAAAGGAAGCCAGATTGAGACTGACTGGAGGGTGGCGATGAGCTCTCCAGGATCTTCTTCCCTCAGCTGGGTGTCAGGGTACGTGCTTGTCTCAGGACAGGGCTTGTCACGCCCATCGGAGCTCTCATTTGCATATGAAATTTACTTTAGAAGACCAGAGAGCTGACTGGGAGCTGGGCACAGGGTGGCTGCAAGGCTGCCAGGGGAACCACAGAAATCCAGAAACTTCCAGGTGGAAAACTTTTAATAAGGGTTCCAGCAAACCAGAAAGAAAAGACACAGACCAGACATGCCCTGTGAATGCATCCATGTACTAGGAAGCCAGGACCAGGAACCCAATGAAGAAAGAAAATGGACCCCAGGGAGAATGTCTGGATTCTTCTCCTTCCTTCCTCCCTCCCTCCCCAAATCCCTTCACCACCCTTTTTCTTTAAAACAGGGTCTCGAGCCAGGTAGTGGTGGTGCACACCTTTAATCCCAGCACTCGGGAGGCAGAAGCAAAGGGATCTCTGTGAGTTCGAGGCCAGCTTGGTTTACAGAGCGAGTTCCAGGACAGACTCCAAAGCTACACAGAGAAACCTTGTCTTGAAAAAACAAAACAAAACAAAAAAAAATGAAAGAAAGAAAAAAGAAAGAAAGAAAAAACAAACAAACAAAAAAAAACCCAACAAGCAGAGTCTCGCTATGTAGCTTCATCTGGCTGGGACTCTATGCAGGCCAGGCTTCCTAGAACCCCCAGAGATCTGCCTCCCTTTGCCTCCCTAAGGCTGGGATTAGAGGCGAGCATCATACCATGCCTCACTCCCTTTCCTGGGATCTTATGAATCTCAGAAGGACTGGCTAGGTAGCCAAGGCTGGCCTTGAACTCCTGCTGCTCCTTCCTCTCCCTCCCTAATGTGATTACCAGTATGTACTATTACACCCAGCTTATGGAACGCTGAGGATCAAAGCCAGGGTGTTGTGAATGCTTGGTACACGCCCCACCAACTGAGCCCCATAGCTAGCCCCCCCCTCCTTTTTACTAAGCTTCAAGCAGAACAAAGCAGGAAGTACAGAAGTTTCCCACATGCCTCTTGCCTTCACATGTTATGGCTGATGAGATTACCTGAGCACAATCGCTGTTGCTGAGGGCCCATAATTTACATTAGGGTTCACTTGAGGATATGCACTCTGTGGGTTTCCGTGAATGTGACTGGTATCCTTCACTATGGCATCTGGCCCTCAATATCCTCTGTGCTCTGCCTATCCACCCCTCCAATCCTTCCAAATCCCCGACCTCTGTGTGTGTGTGTGTGTGTGTGTGTGTGCATGTGCACGCACGCACACATGCTCGCAATACATATATGTCTGTGTAGTGTGCACTGGAGTGTGTGTGGAGGTGGAGGTTGATGTCATATTCCATCATTGTTCTCCACTCAACACCTTATCTTCTTTTTTTGTTTGTTTGTTTTCTGAGACAGAGTTGCTCTGTGTAGCCCTGGCTGTCCTGGAATTCCCTCTGTAAACCAGGCTGGCCTCGAACTCACAGAGATCGGCCTGCCTCTGCCTCTCAAGTGCTGGGATTAAAGGCGTGCGCCACCACCGCCCGCCCTCATCACTTTGTCTTCTGAGGCAGGGTCTTTCACTGAAGCAGGAGCTCACCAGCTGTCTGAATGAGCTGGCACAAGAGCTCTGGGTATCTGTGTGTCTCTGTGCACCCAGCACTGGCCATTGATCTTTTTGCTGTCTCCACAGGTTTGCCTTTTCCAGACCATCATGTAGTTAGTTGGCTTTGTGTAATATGTCAGCTTTCCAGACGGGCTTCTTTTATTTAGTAACATGCATCTAAGTTTGTCCCATGTCTTTTCCTGACTTGATAGCTCATTTTTCTTTGGCACTGAATAATACTTTATTGTCTGGCTTTACCACAATTTATTTATCCACTTACATACGGAAGGACATCTTGGTTATTTCCAAGTTTTGTCAATGATGCTATAAACATCTATGTGCAGATTTTTGTAGACTAAGTATTCTATTTTGTTTTTTTTTGAGATAAGGTCTCATGTAGCCCAGCTGGTTGCCAGCTTAGTAGGTAGCCGAGAATGACAAACTCCTGATCTTTCAGCCTCCACTTCCCAAGTGCGAGGATTGCAAATGCCCCATCTTCCCTTCCAGGTAGAATTTATTTTGAGCAAATACCAAGAAGCATAATTGCTGGATTGGGTGGTGAGAGTGTGTTTGTTTTTTTATTTTATTTATTTATTTTTGGCTTTTCGAGACAGGGTTTCTCTGTGTAGTCCTGGCTGCCCTGATACTCTCTCTGCAGACCAGTGTTGCTTCAGACAAAGATCTGCCTGCCTCTGCCTCCTGAGTGTCTTTATTTTGAGGGGGAAAAAAAAGCCCTCACCAAACTGGGGCTAAAAGAATGGCCCAGTTAATAAAGCTTTTTCCTTGTAAGTATGAAGACCTAAATTCAATCCCCAGAACCCACATAAAAATGTTGGACATAGGAGTGTGATTTTGTAATCCTGGTTCTGGGGACGCAAAGGCAAGAGGATCCCAGGAGCTTGTCTGTCTAACCTAACAGTGAGCCTCGGGCCTTATTTCAAAGGAGCTGAACAGCGTTCCTGAGAATGACACCAGAGATCGTCCTCCAGCCTCCATAGGCACTCAGACACACATGTACATGCACTTACACTAATACATGTACCCCTAGAACATGCACACACACACATCAATGTACACACTCACAGATTTTGGGTCCACAGTAGATATAAAAGGCTAAAGACAGTTATATTTAAATAAGATTTTGGGTGTTTTTTTGTTTTGTTTTTTGCTTGTTTTGGTTTGGTTTTTGATGTTTTGTGACAGGATCTCATAAAGCCCAGGATGAACTCCAACTTTTGTGTTGAATTCCTCATGCCTCCATCAAGCTTCCGGGATTCCAGGTATGCTGTACAGTGCCTGGTTGAGTCTTAACAGTTCTAGGTATATTTTTGGATGTCAGATCTTTGTCAGATGTATTTTGTACAAATAGCTCCTCCTGGCTTGCAGCTCCTTGTCTCATTCTTTAAAACGTTAGCTTCTGAGTTGACGGTTTTAGCTCCTGCTATCCCAGACTGTGGTATATATAGTCTGGCCACCTTGCCCGATTCAGGACTCTACTGACAGGCAGTCTTTGCTCTCGATGTCCCAGTGAGTTGGCAGTAACCTTGTCAGATGGGCACCATAGTCTGATGGCTCTCCCTGACCCAGCCCAGCATCCCTTCTTTTCACAGTCTGCTTCCTCTGAAGCCCTAAGCACTTCTGACCGTCTGTCTGCTTTGGACCAATAGTCAGCCTAGTACTGGGGAGGCGCTCACTTACAGAGATAATGTGCAGAGGGACCAGGGCTGTCAGTTTAAACTGGGAGCCCAGAAGCCAGGCGAGATAATGCATGCCGTGATTCTAGTACTCAAAAAGCAGAGGCAGGAGGATTACAAAGAGTTTGAAGCCAACCTGAACTATAGAGAAAGACCTTTTTCAACACAATACACATACAGGCCACACGCATGCACACACACACACACACACACACACACACACACAGATTTGGGGCCAGGTAAGGTCCCACTAATAATATTATCATGTTGGGTTGAAGCCAGGAACAGGAGTGAAGATAGTAGTCTGGCTGGGCGGTAGTGGCGCACGCCTTTAATCCCAGCACTCGGGAGGCAGAGGCAGGTGAATCTCTGTGAGCTTGAGCCCAGCCTGGTCTACAGAGTGAGTTCCAGGACAGGCTTCAAAGCCACAGAGAAACTTTGTCTCGAAAAACCAAAGGACAAAAAAAAAAAAAAAAAAAAAAGATAGGCATCTGCTCCAACAGAATCCAAGAAAGGGAATGATGGATATTAAAGCTTTTGGCAGCACAGCTGAGGCAAGGGGTGCCCAAGGAGTGAGGAGGAGATGAAGCAACGAAGTCTCAAACATTGGAGTCCTAAAGGCCATAATCAAAAGTTTGATTTATTCCAAATGCGAAGGGAAGCGAGTCAGGGGAGGGTGGCCCTAGCAGGGTCAGGCTCTGACCTTCAGGTTTATTCATTTATTTAATTTATTTATTTTTCTTTTATTTATTCATTTATTTAATTTATTTATTTTTCTTTTGATACAGGGTTTCTCTGTGTAGCCCTGGCTGTCCTGGAACTCATTCTGTAGACCAGGCTGGGCTCAAACTCAGAGAGATCAGCCTGCCTCTGCCTCCCAAGTGCTGGGATTAAAAGCAAGCACCACCCTGCCCAGTTATTTTTTTTTTTTTGAGATAGGCTTTCTCTGTGTACCCCTGGATGACCTGGAACTCTCCCTGTAGATTAGGCTGGCCTCAGACTCACAGACCTGCCTGCTTCTGTCTTCCCAGTGCTGGTATGTGCCATTATGACCAGCCTGTTATGCACTTTTAAAAGCTTGCACTGGCTGTTGGGTGGGGCACAGATCAAAAGGGAGCAAGAGGGCTGCAGAAGGACCCATTCTGTGTTTTATAGCTTTGGTGGATGTGAATATTCCAACCCAGACACTTCTCTTCTGCAAAGATAATCATGATGCTGCACTCACAAAGCTGCATGCATGTTTGTACGCACACGTACACACGTGTCTCATATCCCCTGCCCACATTCATAAGCACCCTTATGCTAGTCTGTACATCCACCCTGCTTGGCCCATACTCAGGGAGGCATGCAAGTCTCATATATATTTGTATATATACACCGTACCAGCAACAATTATTTTTGCATACTTGCCTCGTGTGAACACGAATCTTTGTATATATTCACATATATCTCGCAGTACACATACATGCAGGGCCACACTCTGTACACTTCCTGTTTTGCAGGAGGAAGCAGGGCCTACCAAGGGGCTTGGCTGAAAAAAAGATGTTAGGAAGTTTTAAGAAAGGAATTGGTAGTGGCAAACCTACTTGGTCAGAGAGATAAAAGATTCCAGGGAGCCTGCTTTACTGAGCAGGGAGATTGCATCTAAGCCTTCCTTCTGCGGGCTGGGGGAGCTGTGGCTCTGTGGCTCCTCTCTCAGCCCTGTTGTCCTCATCCATCCATAGCTGTCACCAGCTCTCCCTGCCCTCTAGGGCACACATACAGCCTGGAGATGCTAGGACTCACAGGAAGGGATGAGCAGCAGAGGCTTCCTCTCAGGGTCCCCCATTGGTACCCTGGATAGAGTCCTGTGCTCACCTCTGCCTTGGCATTCCATGGCACTGCCCCAACTCCCTGGGTTTTGCCTCCCTTCACTACAGAAGCATATCTGTTGTGGGTACTGACACCTGGCATGGAGCAAATGCTTAGATAGTTCTTTTGTGAATGAATAAACGAGGGTTGCTCTTGTGCATGAGTGAAGCCAAAGAGATGTAGTGCTGGGGGTTGAACTCCAGTTTTCCATGTGCCGGACAAGGCCTGTAGCACTGAGTGACAGAGGCAGGCAGAAGACCAAGGGTTTGCTTTTGGCAAAAGGCTTCTCTGTTACCCTGGTAACCAAGAGGCCCTGTGGAGACCATCCCAGCTCCAGCATCCACCACAGCATACCTGTGGCTTGATTTCCCTCTATACCTTTGACCAGTGGAGCTGTGTGTTGCTGGAATAGCATCAGGCCTCCTGAGCTGGGGTGGAAAATCATTTTGGGGGGTGGGGCAGCAAGGAACAGAACAATTCAAGTTACTAGTCACATGTATTCTCTTATAACTTATTCTTCAGAGACCACATATGCAGGTGAGTGTGCGTGAGTGTCAGGGTAGGGGGTGAGAGATTTGTGATGGCAGGGAGCGTAAGCCTGGGCATACGAAGATTTGAAAGGACTGGAGAAGGTCCCAGGAAAGAAGACCTTAAAACACCTGGCTGGTGCTGAAGCCAAGGCTGATTAAAGGAAAGGGACCTCGGGTATCCACATGACTGAGAAGTAGGTGCCGCCCCAGGGGACCTGGCTGGATGACTCAGGGCAACACTGATGGGAATGGATGCTAGACAAACAGGATCCTGGTCTTTCTGTCTCCAGCAGTATCTTTCCTAGGTGGCCAAGAGTTAGAAAAAGGAATACCTATAGTGAGTGTCCACCACTAAAGACTATCCAGAAAGGGTATCACCAGCCCACACAAATGTACCCATTACCTCCAGGCCAAAAAAAGGTATAGAATTCTCTGCACAGTGCTCCAATAAGCCAGCACAAAGAACTGTCATCAGGTGGATCCTTTTTGCCATCACTGGCCTATTTTATTTTATTTTATCCTATGCATATGGGAGGTATATGCATGTGTGTATAGGTGTGTGCACATGTGTACCATATGTGTATATGTGTAAGCCAGAGGTCAATATCAGATATCTTCCTCTATGGCTCTCTCCCTTTTTTTTTTAACTTAAAATTTGTGTTTATGGCATCACAATCCCTGACTTCAAACTATACTACAGAGCTACAGTACTGAAAACAGTATGGTACTGGCATAAGAACAGACAGGAGGACCAGTGGAACCTAATAGAAGACCTGGATATCAATCCACACATCTTCAAACACCCGATATTTGATAAAGAAGCAAAAAATAATCAAATGGAAAAAAGAAAGCATATTCAACAAGTGGTGCTGGCATAACTGGATATCAACATGTAGAAAAATGAAAATAGACCCATATCTATCACCATGTACAAAACTCAAATCCAAATGGATCAAAGACTTCAATATAAAGCCAGCCACACTGGACCTTATAGAAGAGAAAGTGGGAAGTACACTTGAACGCATTGGCACAGGGAACCACTTCCTAAATAGAACCCCAGCAGCACAGACACTGAGAGAAACAATTAATAAATGGGACCTCTTGAAACTGAGAAGCTTCTGTAAAGCAAAGGACACT